>VYZW01017443.1:106129-133442 GCA_013401315.1 Balaeniceps rex
AAAATCTTATTCTGCTTTGCTAAACCTGTATTTATTATGCAAAAGCACCCCAGTCTCAACTGTCAAACAAAACTACTAGGAGCAAACACACACAGGAAGAAAGATATATATAAAAATATATATATTAAGAATATATAGCTGTGTGGTGGGGTTTTTTTTTTTTAAAAAAAAGGTCCTCCTCAGTGTGAGAGAAGAGTATTGCAGTGCTACTTTGGGATTTAAGAGGTAAGCAATGAAAGCTGGTGTGGTAACAAGGACTGGAAGAAGAGACTGACATTGCAATACTGCAAGGGTCTTTCAAAACACGGAGCGTGCCACATCTCTTCCGCTTCACACGTGCACTTACTTGCAGTACTGCCTGACTTTCCTATTCCAGTGGGGGAACGCCAGCAGTCAGCTAGCGAGGGGCAGCGTAACAAATTAATAATCCACACGGGCTGAGTTTTGCACCTATTCACAAAGCAATGCAACCTGGCTGACTTCACTGCAACAATATTGACACGTGCTCAAAAATGAGATCTCATGTTCCCAGTTTACTTTGAATCACTAGATGGAGCAAGGTAACTGTCTTATCCTACAGCGATGGAAATGAACTCATTAAGAGGACAACACATGTACAACAGTGTAATATCCTAGTTCTTCCAATCTTTCTAACAGAATACTTTCTATCTGTCCACAACATGTCAGTGATTTACATTAGGATTTTATTTTTCTATTTTTGGTTTTGTTTCTTAAAAAAAAAAAAAAATCCATTAAATCAGAGTGCAACATACCCTGTATCTCACCACCAGTCAAAAGAACTGACATTTAGGATGACTCTTCAAGTGAATTAAGCTGATGCAAATCTGCAGCATCCAAAAGAGAGCTCCCCTGTCCCTGCTGCAAATACGTTCACCTCTCTCGTATTAGCATTAAGCCTGCACAGCAAGCTAGCAGAAGGAAGTGATCTAGCTGGAAACTATTTTTGGGGGGAGTGGGGAGAAAGAGTGTAGAAAAACTTCCAGAGATCATTTCCTTCATCAGTTTGTTGTGCAACTACACAAGCACCAGGGTCACCAGAAGAGGAGGAGTGCAACACGCCTGCAATGAGGAAGCGGGCCATGCTGCCTTTTTTGGCAGAGCATTGCTTAAGGCTGCTCAACCAAATCATGAGACGACAGCATTAACACATTGCAAGTTTCTTGGACTTTGAGCTATTTCACCTTTAAAATATAAACTTCAAAGGAAAAAGATATGACCTCGAATGAGTGTGCTCAACTGTTTTAAAGTCCTAAACACATACTGATCGTTCTATCATGAGATACTAGTGAATTACTTTTTTACAAAAATACTTTCTTTACTGTATGTTGCTACTTGCAATACTCAAGATTAGTTTTATTTGTAAAATAAAAGCTTTTAACTGAGTTAGTGGGTCACTGTATTTGGGAGTAACTGTGAATGACAGGTTAAATTAGTCTTGCTGGAGACCAGGAGTTTATAAAAAGTTGGAAAGAATATACAATACCGCTGTGAGGGCATATAAAACTCCCTCTCCTAGTTCACCCCTTTTCCGTGATTCCTCTTTCAGTTGTTTAAAATAAATGAGGAAAAAAGGGCTAAATTGTGCCCCTCCCAGATAAAAAGCTGTGGGAATAGGAAAACTCCTTGTTTTCACGCTCTTCCCAAGCATCAGGACTTCCGCAGGGCATACAGCTCCGTAGACGTGCAAATACTTTAAGCTGCGTGGAGAGATACGGCTGTAACACCACACCGCAGCTCGCAGTGCGGCCATGCGGAATTGCTGCCTCTGTTTGTTGTCCAGGCTCCAACTCCCAGCAGCACTGAACACTCAGAAGACACGTTATGAAGGGTGGGAAATACTGCCACAGAGAACAAGGTAGCCTTCTCCCTCCCATATTAAAACATAATCTTGGAGAGCAAAGAATGAAAAACCGTGGGGCCCCCACCCAGACTTCCTGTTTTTTCTTCAACCATCTAAAACCCAAAAGAGAAAAATATGAAGTTGTTCAGCACGCTCCCCTGTTCAGTGATGATGGTCCTCGCTCATATCAGGACAACAACAACAACAAATTCATACTCAAACACCTGTATGAATCTACCAACTACAAAGCTTTGCTGTTTGTTAAGTTTACTTTTTGGTTCATCCTACTCTCCTGCACTCCCACAAGCAAAATTCTTAGCTCCTCATAAACTGACAACAACAAAACCTACTTTTTGTTCTAAAGAAACAGAAACAATCCAATTGGACATGTAACTGTGGGATTTTTATCCAGTTAAAACACCATACCGTTCAACAAGAGTTTCATTTTAATAAGTCAGGACTACGTTATTTAGCTCAGAGGGATCGAGCACACAAGTCAAGCCTGCAGGATTGGGCCTTATGTTCACAGCTTGCAGTGAAAGACTATTGTAGGTTACAGATGTATTGTGACTACATAATGCTGACTCTGTACATGTCTTTACTAACTCAGCATCCATTTAAAACATTACAAAGAAGCCTCTGATACTTTCAGACCTCGAATTGTCCAGTCAATATCTATAGTTGTGGTATCCACATACTATGGACAACAGCAGCATCAATTTTCATTTTGCTGGTTTATACACAAAGAAGGTAAGGTCCTTTATACCTGACAATTATACTAATGCTATTAGTATCTAAATACACGTCAATTACATAATTTTGCAGTAATATAATACAGTCATATACAATTTCATTTGAGAACAAAAGTACTATGTCTATGAGACTTACAGGACGAGCAAGATTTGGATGCAGATCTGAAATTGCAACAAAGTCCCGTGTTGAACTAGAATAAGCCATTCTTTGCCTGTAACTTGAGAAAACTAATTTAGATTTTTTTAAAAATCTAAACAAATCACTTAAAACTATTCATAGTGAGAGTAACAAGTTATTTTTTAACACAAATGTTTTGATCTAAATAGCATCTGTCTTCAAGAAAAAGCATTTCAAGCCAGCTGAAGTAGACAATTCTTTATTGTTTGTATTTGGCGATGCAAGTTATGAATTTTACTATAACTATTCTTCTATATGCTTCTCAAATAAAGGTCTGTAATTATTATTTATTTGTTTATTCAGCATTAAATGACTCCATTATCACCAGCCTCCGAAAAATATTTACCCTCCTTCTCCTGTCTGGGAAGTCCAACTGAATTTAATGAGGCAGTTCATATATAAAAGGCCATTTACATGGGAGGAAAGAAAAGTGTTGGGTTGCAAACCACCTTAATTGAGGTTTTGGACTTAATATTAAACTACTTTAAAATGTGAGTTCATTTCTTCCTCAAAGTAGAAAAGTTTTGAATGTATTAAAATAGAATTTTTAAAAATCAGTTCTTTTCAGGCTGCCAACGTAGCATTACTGCCTGTTCCTGTGAGCTACTGCACACTCAAGTCCTCTCTATTGATGCCAAAGTCGGGCCATGGACACTTTGTTAGCCCGTCTGAATGCCTCTTATTATTTCATGGGTACCCTCAGAGACATTATTGATATTTAGCAAATAGTTGTCAGGTTCTATTTTTTTGTAAAAGGAACCATCAAGTTGTCCAAATCTTAATAACCTTTAACATGAGAGAACTGCTGACATCTTTCAGAGGACGCCTGTTCAAAGTTTATAACAAAAGTCTTGAATGGCTTTCGCAGTCTTTATACCTGGCACCTTGTGTGAGAATTGTTAACCATTTCATTGGACATTAGTATAATGATGTGTTGAACACAGTAGAAAAGAAACAGAGTCTACACTTTTAAAAAAGTAAGCAGTTATCTGAGAACAAAGTGATTTCTCTAAAAGAGCATTTCAAACTAAACTCTCACAGAAAGATATCCCAAATTTGCCTTACAAAAACTACTGAGCAATGGGGCCCTCAAACCTATTCATATCCCATTATATGGAAGAATTCACTTACGTAGGAAAGCCACCTCAACTATCCCTCCAAGGCACGTTAATATTCTTGCCTCAAAAGAAGTTAAATATTGTTAAATGACATACCTCACACCACGGCTGAATCAGGTTAAAGAAAACGGCGCTGGGAACACATGTATCAAAGGAAGATTAGAGAGGCAATTTAGGATTTAAAATGCTACAGGCCCTGACAGGAGAAGCTGCAGCGTGCAATTGCACCCCTCACGTACCCCCTCAGAGGCGGGGGCTGAGCTCCTGAGGACAGCTGAGGCAACTTTCTCTCACCACCACCCAGGCTGAGACCTTCTTCTGAGAGAATGGATAAGATGGAAATCACAATAAATAAAAGTATGAAGCCTTTGGCACCACCACCCCATCCCAAACTGGTGTCTGGCACCAGATGAGCTTGCACCCCCAAAGCCAGGCGGGGCTCTACACTGCAAAGAGATTTTTCTAGCATGGGCCCATCATCATCCTCATTTTTTTCCCTGCCCAAGCCCGAGCAACGCATGGCAGCCATCCCACACAGGCAGGGACAGTGTCAGCTTGCAGGCTGGGCAGGCAGGAGCCCTTACCACAGCCCCAGCTACCACCAAGAGGTCTCAGGGAGATGCAGACCAGCCGGGGTGGGAAGGGAGCGCCCTGAAGGGAAGGCGTGAGGTGCTCAGGACAGGGAGACAAAATGGCGGCAAGCGCCGGGGGCGGGAAAAGGACTTTGCTGCCCTCCCCCTGAGCATGACCTTCCTTCAAGGGCCAGCATGGACATGAGGGGAGCAGTGTGAGGGCAGCCAGGGCTCCACACGGCGGGCACCGGCCACAGCCCTGGGGCTCAGAGGATGGCTGCCAAAAATAAAAAAACACCAGGAATTCAGAGTCCTGGGACTTTTATGTACCTGAGGAAGGACGCTCAGCCCGGAGGGATCATCTGAGAGCATGGCACCGTCAGCTTCGGCTTCAGTCAGCGAGCTCTGCGTCAGGTCCAGAGCTGAGGGTTCAGGGCTTGGGTTTCAGTTTTTGTGAGTCCTCTGATCTGTGGGGCTTTACACACCTCTCCCACCATTACTGCCCCGTCGCTCCCTCTGGGGCAGCAGCTTCATCCCGACATACACGAGGTTTCCCGGGTAGGATGTTAATTTGAACCACCTGATTGCATCTTTTGCTTGCTGTTTAACAAAATTACTGTATTTCCTTGCAGTGCTACTCCACAGCAGACCCTGGAAGATTTTTTCCTAAACAAATGCACTCAGCAGGATCGCTAGCGGGTCCTAAGTCCTGGACTTAACGAAGCTGACGAAGCACCAGCCCGGGAGTCTAAAGTCAGGCTTGTTCTGCTACAATTATAAATGCACAGCACACCAGCAAGACAAAGCTAATTTCAGAAAGCTTTGGAGGAACCGTTCCCTAGTTCTTTTTCTTTTTTTTCTTTTTTGTGGTAGCTCTAAGGAAAAAATATTGCAGCCTGTATTTTATAAATGAATTAAAATTTATGTTTTGAGATATTATTTGTATTGATTTGCACACAGCACTCCTGGGTTTTCAGGCCCTGCAGAAGACTGGAGTGAGCTGTTTTGTCCATTTATATTGCATATAAAATTATTTTTTATAAAATCGATACTCTTCACTTCTGTATCGTAAAAAATTTTACTCCTGATGAGTAATTTTATGACCTCAAGGTCATGGCTATTGAAGTTTTTAGTGTAGCCTGACAAATTCTCTGTGTTGACTCCATATTACAGGATCTTTCATTTCTTCAATTAAACAGCTGAAAATGGATACCACCTGTGCTCTCATATTTATTGTGTCACTAAAGTCCGTGATAATTACACCTTGCTGATGACAAACGGCATGCCAGAGAACTGACAGCCTGGGTGGGTTTTTTTTTTAGGTCACCTTTAATGCAGTATGATCCATGGATCTAACTTTGTTCCATAGGTTTGAAGTCTCCAGTAAACAGAATTTTTTGTTAGTTCTGTTGTTTTAGTTATCTCGAGCTAATGAACAAGCAGAAGATAATGAACATGGTGATGGGATCCTAATCAAATGGGAAGGAGAACTTGTACACTAGCTGGAAAATGCTGGCAAAAGTACAGGTCTTGTTCTTACCACCATGACTGCAAGGTAAACCAGGAAAAAAACCCCAAAAAAACCTGAAATGATATCTGCGGGGTCTCCACCGCTGCAGAGGGTGATAAAAGCAGGACTGCAGCCCATGGGCTTGCAGACACGGAGCTTGTCTAGTATCTCAGCAAGGTTTTGGTGGGACATAAGCACCTGCCTAAATGGAGCCTTGCTGAACCGAGCTGGGATCCTGTGCTGCTGCCCAGCACGGTCACCACTTTCGTTAGGTTTTGTCCAGGCTGAGCTGCTTTTCTCCCACAAGCACAAAGGGCAGGTGAAACCCGAGGCTGCCGGTGTCCCTGGCCCAGCGCCGCAGGCATTGTTTCGTTTCAAAGCCACCAGAACAAGGATGCTGTTGTGCACCACTCCTGCTCCTCGGCATCCCCATAGCCTCGGCAGATATCTAAATGATCGGGTGGTTTTGCTTTGTGGTTTAGTCCCGCTCCCATTTTCAATCAGCCCACATTTTGAAAAAAAGCTGCTTTTCACTTTCCCATGATAGCTCCTCCTAGGAAGATGTTATCAGGACCAGCATGAAGGGATGCACCCATCTGGCCACAGGCACAAAGGCAGCGGACGTGAGACCAGAGTTATTTCCCTGGAGGACATGATTAGATGCTGAATTTCTAACTTGCAGATACTGAGATGAGAATTCATTTGACTGGCGTACCTGTCTCACAGCGATGCTGTGACTTCTGCCACTCGTACGGCACACGGCACAATGGGGGACAGTCAGCAGTTTGGACTCCTGTAGGTTACTGTAAACAAATGACATCTTTATTGGTGCTTATAATAAACAAATGTCTAAGCTGAATGTCTCCCGCTAATTTACAATGTCAGCTGATTCTTCAAGTTAGGAATTTTTAATACAAACACTGAAGAGAGCCTGCAAAAACAAAAGTTACTCAACTTGTACTCAGCTTTACTCAAGCTTTCCTCCTCAGTTGACCTCAAAGTGGTCTCTAAAAGAAATCAACATCATTATCTCCCTTTGACAGCTGGAAAAACAGAGGCAAGAGAAGGACCAGCAGCAGTTTCCTGAGGGCCATGCAGCACATGAGGACCTGCTCCCCGCTCCAGTACTAGCACCAGCCCCTGCGGGAGGGCAGCAATATTAATTCAGTATTTTTTCTGATCTAGTGCTTGATTCCTGAAAGGTCTGAGTGATTTCTAACTCTCCAGCACTTCAGCAACACTTAGCGCTCTGCCGGATTCAATACGTGATTAGCAGAGACTTCCCATACATGGCTGCAAATTGCACGGTCCCTGCTAATTAGGCCTTCATGAATAGATTTATTTAAATTACACTCATTGGCATGGTCAAGGAGTGCAAATGCCATTTCGTAATTCACTTAGCAATTTGTTACGTGACGATCAGTACCATTTGCATGCAGGGGAATCTAGTCCCCGTCCAGCACTAGCAGGGATGTTTCAGAAATGATCTTCAAAAGGATATTCAAAGCTAGAGCAATATAAAAATATTTTCTCTCCGAGTTTTACGCTGCCCACAGCATTTACTGAATGGGCTCATTGAATATTTATACATTCTTAGGACAAAAAGAATCTAAAATGAAAAGGGCAGACCTGTAATTTTATGTAATTGGTCTGACTGAATGCATTAAAAGCCACAAATTGTTAAAGGTCTTCACTGTGCAGCGGCTTTGGCTGATACCTGAACTGGCTGCGAATCGGGAGTGCTGATGGAGTAATGATGGACATCTTCAGCAGAAGTAATGCAGGTGCTGATGCAGCCAACAGATGCTCAGTGTGTTGAGGGATATTTAATCTAAATTTCTCCCCATCACTGCAGCGAGTCATTGTTCATCTCTCGCTTTGCCCCACGTCCCCCCTCCTGGTCCCCAGCACTGGAGTCATCCCGTATTTCAGTGGGATTTCCTCGCTCTGAGCGGTGCCGCGACCTCCTGCAGCACAGGAAAACACAGCAACCCAGAGTTTTATTTTAAAATTAAAATGAACGTGAACCATGGCTGGTTCACGCCTAATCCATGCTAATTCTGGCTTCTTTGGTCCAAGGAAGATGCCAAGGCCCGAGGCTGGTGTGTCCGCGCGGCAGCAGCACGAGCGGTGCTTGTGTGCCTGCAGGCAGCTCAGACGCTGAACGTGTGCGTGAGCAAACGGGACCACGCGTCAAGGGCACGGGTGGGGAGGCCGACAGCTCTCTTCTGCACGAGGAAAGCCCTGTTGCTGGCAAAGCAGAAAAAAGCCTTCTTTCAGGTGTAAAGCTACATGGGACGTGTAAGTTCTGCCCTTTCCAGCTGTCCAGGAAGGATGGTGTTTTGAAACAACAGCTGCTTTCAAGACAACAAAGTCTCCCTGTTCTCTCTGATGAATTCACATGAAACTGCTTAAAACCAGACGCAGCCTTCCCCACGGGCAGGGAGTGAATGGCATCTGCAGGGCCTGAATGCAGCAAGCATGGCATTTCTGCAGCGGTCCATGCCGGGGGAAGGCAGCGTCCTCGCTCTCCAAGGCAGGGCCTGGATGCCCATTCATCAGCAAGCTCAGTTCATAACGATTTCAACGCTAACTAATCCCTTCTGCAACGTTCGCGCAAGGGTGGAGCAGAAACGTCACACAATGCAGGCAAGCCAGCACAACCTGGAGAGGAAAGCAAGCTATCGGCACCAGCCCGTACACTGAAATCAGCTCACGTCAGGTGGCCATCGCAGAATTTTAGCAAAAAATAAACACCACAACTGAAATCTAAGACCTTCTGGATAGTCGCTAAGTAGTTGGTATATTTTCAGCAAATAGTTAGCAAATAAACATATCCCAGAACTAATCCTTCTGTGTCTTTTTTATAGCAAAAAGTCAGAATAAGATGTCCGTACAGGAATGCACTGCTTGAAAACACTGACACAAGTCTTTTTTCTTCACTTCTCTTTGTCTGCACAGTGAAACTCTACCTTGCTTTTTTGAAGATCAGGCTTTGATTGCCCAAGATTTTAAAGCCCTCAGCCTGCTGTTTAGCTTGCCTGAAATGACAGAGGTGGAAAGTTCTTCTTTTTGGAGCCTCCAAGCAGCATGAGAGCATTCAGGCTACAGAGGATAACTTCTCCTGCACATGATTCCAAAATAATTTAAGTGAGGTCAGTGACATTACTTGGATTTTCATCACGTTCCCCAAGACCAGAATTTCTTCCTCCCTCTATGAGCAAAAAAAGGATGAATATTTTCCAACAAAACATCATGAATTAAAAAATACAACACTTAAAAATAGTTTTAGTGACAGCTCCCTGACACTGGGGAAGAATGCTTTGGGAGGAAAAAAAAAAAAAAAAGAAGATATTTAGCATCAGTTGGCTGCCATTCAAACATTTTCAGCTATTCAAATCAATGAAACCAAAACCAAATAGATTCTATCGATTTCAGTTTGAGACACACAATACTGAACAATACCAATTAGGACGCACGGGATGAGCATCTTCCAGCGACAAAAGCGGGGGAAAACCCTTCCAGTCTTCAGTTGCTCCAGTTTCCAACCAAGCCTAAAACTCAATCCCTGTGTGAGCAGTTCATAAAGAAGAAAACTCAGGACATAATTCTCAAAGACAGATGGGGGTAGCTGTAAGAGAAAACTAGGATCTTAGAGTAAATAAAACTTTTTCCCTCACCACAGAATTCAGTGAACAGAGCACCAGTGAAATCCAAACGACCTGTCCAAGCTAAACTTTCCAGCAAAAATATACCTTTGATCTCCTGGCTGAGCGCTTGGCCCCGGTGCAGCGGTGGCAAGCATCCCATTGCCTCTGAGAGCCAGGACCGCATCCAGCCCCTTCCTAGGTAATCATGCGTCAACATTTCCACAGTAGGCCTGGCTGCCTGTCAGCCAGCTTGTTAGAAAATTCCTGCAGACTGACACTGACATTTCAAGTTTTTATCCATTAGAAAAACAAATCCTCCCCGCAAAGCCTGTTCAGAGTGCAAAGGTATGAGATCTGATCAAAACGGGACTTTATCAAGAAATTTTCCCTGAAGAAAATGAACGCTAGAGGTCAATCTAACAACTTGTCCCGGAAATATATTTCCCTGGAATAAAATATTACAGACTTCTTCTGTGTACTGTACACCTCTCTAACGACAACCAGATTCCCTGGCTCGGCAAGGCGCTTCGTATCTAACAAGAGTTTCTTCTATTCTTTTGAATTTGTTCTTGTCTTGCTATACATTAGTATTTCCTCTTCTGGAGCTCGCCTGTATGATCGCTGTCCCAATTCACGTGGCTCGCTAATGTACTTAACTACCCATTTATGAAACGAAAGGGGAAATTGGCACTTGTGTGTGTAAATACTGGAGGCCAAATGTGTCCCTGATGTAACTCTGCTGAAGCCGGTTGAGTTAGATTAGAAATGAGTGCAGAAACAGAGGAGCAGCCATCGCCACGCAGATGAAAGCCCGTCTAACTCAGGATCTTGTGTCTCATGGATAAATCCACGGTTTCAAAGAAGCAGCAGGGAGCCTGCAGAGAACCAGGTTGGGATGCGAGAGATGGGTTTGTGGTTGGGTTGGGTTTGTGACTTCCAGCCTTCAAACCTGGTTCCCTTCCAAAGCATCTCTCATCTAATAGCAATGGGGATGACTTCATTACCTGCGCCTCACGCTTTCTTCGTCTCATCTTCTGCGCTCAGATTCTGGAGGACCTTGTGGCTACAAAGTCCCACGGACTATTTACACATAGCACACAAAAATGGTTTTGGTTGTTTTTTTTTTTTTTTTCTTTTTTTTTTCTTTATAATTTTTAAATGCCCAGCCTTCCAATTTCAGTGAATTTCTTCCTCCCTCTTCCCTGCTCTTAACAGAAATAAGATGTAGCCCTGCCAGCCTGCTTCAGCCTCCCCATTGCAACCTTCTTTAGCAAGTCCCCAGCTCCCCTTTTACAAGGCTCCTCTCTCAGCCAAACTCAATGGAGACATGCAAGGAGCACCAGTTATGCCGACAAGGAGACTGCCTCCACCGGGAAAGCCAAGGGAGATGCAAGGCACAAAAGTCAAGTCAGATGAAAGTGCAGACCCAGCAAAGAGTGTGTTTAAGCACAAAATTTCTCCCAGGGAGTCACCGGGACCGCTCGTGTGGCTTTGTGCTGAGCACATATGTGAGTGCTTTGCTGAACCCAGGCCAAAATGCAGTTCTTCTTTATGAATGCAGGCCAGATCCTGTAGCACTGAGTAACACTGATGAGTAACATTTATTCACACAAGCGGTCTCTGCGGAGAGGGGCTGCCAAGTCCTGGCCCTGTATGATTTTTTTTCTTTAGCAAGCAGCCAGAGCAGAGCTCCATATGGCAACGCCGACTCCTCACTCAGCAGCTTGCCTGCCGCCAGCTCCTCGGTGGAAACAGCCCGGCGAGGCAGAAATCTTCCAGCTCAACCTTCGTGTTACAATTACCTTTAAAAAACAGCCAGATAAATTCCTTAAAATTCTTCCAGGGAGATTCTTCCTGCTGTGGCTGCCTGTATGACTGTGGTGGTCCTGGCTGTGGCCAGTGATGCTCTCCCAGGGCAGCTGCTCTCCTGGGGCAGCACCCGAGCCCTTCCAGGGTGAAAGGATCTCCCAGGCTGAAAGAATCTCCCAGGGCATGTCCAAAGGGTGTCTGTCCTTAGTGCCCAGCTCCTCGGAGGCCTGGCACATCCCAAGGCTGCCACTGAGGTGATGGGCTAGCAGGAAAAGCCTCTTACACGCCTCTTCAGACAACCTGACCCAAACGCGGAGCTTAAGCTTGTGCAGGGACACATCTCTGATAGCCCTTCCCAGTTAATGCACGCACAGGAGAGATTTAGGAGGGGTACGAGAGTGGTTGAGTACAGAGACGGATGCCTTGTGCCACCGTGCAGCTGTCAAGCATTAAGACTCTTGCTCCAGGACAGTCAAAATTGGGCAGAGCTGAACAGGAGACCTCCCTCCTCGTCGACCTGACTTGCAGCTTGCCCCCAGAAGCTGGGGGCTCTCAATGCCTCGCCTTGGTATTTTTTCTTCCGTTAAAATGCACAAGGGAAGATGCAATCCCCTTCAGCCACAGATGCTGCCCTTCCCCAGTGATGCCCTTCATCCCCATCCTCCTGGGAGTTGCTGCAGCCAAAGGCTGGGTGCACCCAGAGGTGCTTGGTGCTCCCAGAGGCTCTTCCTGAGGGCTGACAGCAGTGACCACAGCAAGAAACCCCTTGCCACAGCAGAGACACAGCACAGGGCCCTTGCCAGCCCCAGTGCCAGCTGCACCAGCCACAAGGACCCTCCAGGCACTGCGGGGACCCTGCCCGAGCCCCCCAGCACCACAGGGACCCCACAGCAGAGAACAGCAACTGCCCATCCAGGGTCCCAGACGCATCCTATGCTGTCTCCATCCTTCACCATCCCCGCTTCCAAGAGGCCACACATGCAATTCCTTGCAAAGATCTGTAACAGGGGCCAACATTTCGCAAAGGTCTCCAAAGCTGCTGAGCAGAGTGCTCAGGAGAGGTAGCTGCCGGCAAGGACTGGCAGCAGTCGATGGGGGGAGTGCGGCCATCTCACGTCCCTCACCACCAGCAGCGGCTCCCCACTGCCTCCAGCACAGCCCTCGGTGCCACCGCCCTCCTTGTAGGGTCCAGGCATATGGCAAAGCCAGGAGTGACACCAGAGCAGCAAAAGCCACAGCAGTACCTAATATACTGTGGGCTTAACCCAGCCAGGGTCAGGCCTGCTGAGCACCTAGGCAGGATCAGGCCCAAACCAAAGCTAGCAGTGAGCCCAGGTTATGCTCATGGAGCCTTTTAGCATCCCCGCAGCCCCAGCCCTGCTGTGGTGTGTGCGGTTACTGCCAAATCAATACGTGTGTCTTCCTGGTAAATAATTGTGTCAGTGGGATGTTAATGGTGCATGGTGCTCATGGTGTCAAGGCTTTTTTTTTTTTTGCCAGCGAAGCAAAGTCATTCATTTTCCTCCCCCTTCCCCCCCAAGCCTTCCCAAACGCACAAAATGGGCTCCAGACCCACCTCCTACAAGGAAATGAGAACCAGCCCCCGAGGATCACCCAGCAAGAAGCCTCTGTTCGGAGATCTGACGCCTCTTCAAAGGCGAGGGAGCAAATGTGCTCCTACCTCCGCTGATTTATGAAGAACGTCTGCCTCACCGATGCGGGGGAAATGCTTAAACACTACCAGAGGGAAGGGGGATTGAGTGCTCGCTGCCTGCACTTAGGGGGTTGCACTAAACAACCCCTCTACTTATTATAGTTTGTTTTCATATAATTAGATCTATATTGCATTTTGAAGGAAAACAAACAACCTAGTGACTGCAGCACATGCTGCTGGATTATACGCTTACTAGCAAAATAAACACCGGTGTGCCACTGCCGGGACGGGCCGATGGCAGGTGGGACGTGCCAAAGGCAGCTCTTGAATTGCACGTGGCAGCAGCCGGCCCGGGACCGCGTCCCCATGAGTGAGGGGACGTGGGCAAAGCAGGTGGCTTGCCCGTGCTGGTGGAAACAGCCAATATCGCCTTGGCTGGAGGCAGGAGCAAAGCCAGAGCCACAGGCAGCCAACCTAGCACCCCAGAAAGGCAGGAGAAAGGCTCGATTAACTGAGGGGCACAGCCCAGGAGCATCATCTGAAGCTGTTGTTTCCCTCCTTCCTTCCCTACTGTGTTGAATAATTCTGGGTGTAAATTGTTCTAAGTTATATCTGTTTGGTTTTAATTTCTGCTGATGCCCCAGTGTTATTTACGTTCTTGAAATATAGCAGTAGGCACAAGTATAGCATTGCATTCATGAAATACAGCCCGCTGCCTATAGTATTTATTGATCAGTGCAGTAAATAATTCCAACAAGCACAACTCATCCAAGCGAGCAGAGGACACAGCCGAAAGCTGCCCGTTGCCTAACGCACATCCCTTCCAGGGCTGGCAGGATTGCACTAGCAGCACAGGGCTGACACAGCTGCTCCCGAAATGCTCTTTTTCATCCAAAATGAAGCCAAGAGAGCCAGTGCAGCTCCCAGGTGGGTCGCGGTGGCAGCTGTGCCCTGGGCTGGCACAGGGCTCCCAGCCAGGATGGCCGGTGCTGCGGGGACATCCCTGGGGACACGGGATGCAGCCCTGTGCCCACCATGGGATGCTCCCCGCTAATGCCAGAAGGGCAACGACAGACAAAAAGCAACTGCTTGACTGTATCCGAGCTGGAGCGGAGGCACCCAAGGGACACACAGGCACACCAGGAGCACCACATGCTCCAGGACAGCCAGGAGGCCACTGCCAGAAATAAAAGCTCTCTGCAAGGATCTTTTTTTGGTTTCATTTGACAACACCTGGGGAGAAGAGGAAGGCAGTACCTAACAGCCCTGTGTATAAGGAGTTGCTTGATTAGCATAGTTAATGTCTGTGGAATTTATTCATTGTCTGAATTCTTGCTCTTTTTTCAGGGGAAAGGCAACAGGGGACTCTGCAGAATGCTGTCCATGCAGAACTGTGTCTCTCAGCTGTCCCAAGTATTCCCTGGTAGCCCTCCCTGTCCTGCAGCAAGAAGAGAGACCCGGGAAAGCCGAGCACAAGGCTGGACAGATTTAGTGTTGCTACACTGGGACTCATTTATCTTAGCTCAAAGGTGAACCGACACTATCCTCAAGGACAGGAGCTTAACAAGCAAAGTAGGAAGATCTGAACCAGATCTTGACCCGGTGTCAATCACGCAGCTGCGCTGAACCGAACAAGGTTGATTTATGCCAGCAAGAAGCCAGTCTCAGGCTCGAATTCATGCCCAGCTCCTATTGCCACCAGCATTGCTGGAGCTGCCTGTCGACGCCGGGCAGAGCTATCCCACTAATGTCAGCTCTCCCAGTGGCTCAGGGACTGCCAGCAGCCCCACGCAGAGCCATGACGTGACACCAACACAGACTCCGTGGGACACTCACACCAAGACATCGTACCACTGACCTCGGCATCCTGCCTCATGGGCAGCCTTAAGAGTCTCAGGGTCTAGTAAAGACCCTCAGAGGGGGATGTGCTGCAGCAGACACTCCTCTGGGTTTTGCGTGGCTGCCCATCACTGCAGGATGCTATGCATCTTAAACACAGCCTGGTTCTAGGAGAGACCCTCAGCACCACAAGGTACATATGGGACTCTCCCAACAGGCACTCGCAGGCAGCTCCTCTTGGCTTTGCTGCAAAAATATCACTTCCCAAAGGAGATAATATTGCATCAAACTCCTGTCTTGGCCGTGAAGCCAGTCTCGGAGAAGGTCCCTGACCAGGGACTGGAGCAGGTTACAGGGGAGCAGTGGAGTTGTGCAAAGCTGCGGATCAGGAGTGGATTTTCTGTACAGGTCCCCTCGTGCTGCCTGCCTGGGTGACGCTGCACACAGCAGCTGCAGCACCTTTGGTGGCACCTGCAGCGTCCCCACATCCTCTGCTAACACAAGGGCCCTGCACCTTGCAGCATCCCCCACTCCACTGCCTGACGAGCGATGGAGCTGTTGCAGTGACGACTCCAGCAATGCTGCGAGCTCTGGCCATGCTGATGCTGGTTCATCTTGGGACAGGGTTTCTGAGCAGGGCAGTACACAGCACAGCACAAAAGGGTGCTTTCATCAGCTCTGCTAATTTTTACCCTGGGGCGAGCATGATTGGCTCCTTCCAATTTAGCTGGTCGCTGCCCCAAGGAGGGTGAGCACAGACTGAGACACCCTGGAGACCAAAGCAGGATCCCCGACTCCGGGCACCATAAGCCATCAGATGGCTCTGCCTTTGGCCAAGCCCCCCCACTTTGCACCACTGCTTGTGCACACCGGGGCCTTTTGCCTTCCCAGTCTCCCTCCAAATATCCTCTCTTGCTCCACAGGCACAGATGGAGCAGAGACCCGCTGGCCCCATTTCCCAAACTGCCCTTGAGCTCAGCACCTGCCCCTTTCCACCACCAAGGAACCTTTCACAGCCCCAAGGAGCTGCAACATCTTCCACCTCCTGCAAAATACCTCAACTCACTTCCAGGGCCAAAGGTACAAGTCCCCACTGCTGGAGATGTCCCCATGCACCCGGCATCAGTGAGGTGGGGGAACCAGCACCCGCTACGCTCCCCAGCACCCCAAACCCCACGGATGCTGAGCGGAGCCACATCACCTTGGCCCGCTCCCCGGGTAGGAGCTGGTTGCCAAGCTCAGACTTGGATCTAGCGATAGACTTTTGTGCTTTGGCTCATGGATCCTGAAAACAAGAGCTTTAATCATTGCTTGCTTTTATGTGCCGAGAGCCAAAATATTCTTGTTAAATACAGTAAGTGATCAGTGCTCGCAGTAAAGAACATTTCAATGACTGCTTGTGCGGGTAGTTTTTTCAGGCTTGCCCCTCTTCAGGAAAATTACAGAATGTGGAAATTATTGCGAATCCTCTCCGGACTTGGAACGTTTTCTGCTGGTTACAGCCACTTGCTCTGGGCAGCGCTTCAGCCTGTGCATACATTTTGCTGCCTGGTTGTGCACCGTCCTGCTTGCCGACGGGCACCAGTCCCTGGGCAGACTGCACCGGATCGCATCCTCCGCAAGCAGGTATGCAACCGGCCTTTAGCTCAGACAGGTCTAAATAACCCCAATACCTGTCCTAAAGGCAATAGGAGTCTCTGCTGTGCCAGCCTTGGGGTAAGCCCATCCTTCCCCTGCCTGAGCGCGGTGCACTGGCACACATCAGCCAAGCCCAAAAACCATTGATTTTAGGTTTCCCCCCACTTCTGCATCCCTGAGTGGCAGCCGTGGATCCATGCTTGGGAACCCTGGCTGCGCCATGGCCCTGACCCCAGGCAGGAGCCCTTTTCTCCCAGCGCTTCCCTTCCAGCCGTCTCTTAACATTATTTACACTATTGAAGTTGCCTTTTAGCTTTTATTGGGATTTTTTCCGAAGGCAAAATGGCGCTGTGGAAGCGGAGGGAGCCCCAGCACTAACCATGTCATTGGAGCTGACAGAGTAGGAAGCCTCAAGCTGGGAGCACAGCAGCGAGGCCAGGGTGCACGGAGGAAGAGAAGGATGGTGCTTAGCCAACTTTGAGGAAGGGACCAGGAGAGTAGACTGCAGCAACGCTGCCTGTTCCAGGAGCCAGGGGATGTTTTGCTGGAAAAGGGGGATTTTTCCTCTTTCTGAGCAAAGCCCACTCACAGCCGGGTTTGCATCACCTCCTCTGCAAATGCAGCTGGCGGCTGAAACCTCGGAGGAGGAGAAAAACCCCAGACAGGGGATGACTGTCAGTTTGCACTCATTTCTGGAGAAAGGTTTAGGGTTACAGAGAAACGCACACAAAACTGGCTTTTAAACACAGACAGCTCCGCACGCAGCACGCTCCGCAGCAGGGTTTGGCACCCACAGATTTCCGCTGAGCCTGGAAACGCTGGGAAAACCCAGCCCACGGGGGAGCGGGAGCAGGGGGAAATAACCTCCATCTGCAAACACACTGCCTGCCCTCGCAGGCAGCTCTGGCCTTGGCGAGGAGGGGCAATGAGGCACCCCCTGCCCACACCCCCATCCCCTGCTGCCAGAAGCTTAGACCTAACGCAAGATGAGATGCAGGGCTGGGGGCACCGCCACAGCCGCCCGTGCCCACCGGAGCAGACCACCCCGCCGATACCAGCTCCCTGCATTATTTACAGAGCATCGCAATGTCCCGGTGCGACAGTGATTCATGGGGCACTTTCCTCCCCTTCATTACACTAATAAATCTCCCGGCGAAGCGGGGACGGCGCAGCACGGCACGCACCCATACTGTCCTTGCAGCCAGCCAGCATCTCTGCTCTCACCTCCAAGAGGATTTTGTACACAGCAATTTTGGCAGCGGTGTGTGGGATGGACAGGAGAAAGGCTCCAGGAGATTTTGGGTGAGCGGATGACATTAAAAAGGCAGAACAAGTCCCTGAGTAGTTTCAGCATAAACACCTGTATGCAGGTTTACACGCAAAGTAAAGTCCATCCCCAGCTGGTAGGTGAGCAAACAATTTCACTCTAAAGCTCATTTCTGTAAGTTTATTGCAGGTGCAAGAAGCAGGGCAGAGCCATTAGCTCCAGCGGGTCCCCGTCACCCCTGCCCCGTGGTACCCCTGCCCTGGGGTCCTGCAGCTGCAGGCAGGATGGGCCAAACAGCACGGATGCCGGCAGCGGGGAAAGCAGCACCCTACCAGAGGAACAGCATGAGAATTGCAGCAGCATGGGCCCCGGCGGTACCTTCTCCCCACTGCAACTCGAGCGAGATCAGAGCAGAAACCTTTCAGGGTGGACTTTAACATCAGGCTGTATCGCCATACGTAAACCCTGCCATGAAGACAGTCCTGAAGACAGACCAAAAGGCAGCGCAGTCCCGCCCAGCACCGAGGCACGAGGGGCAGGAGACGTGCAGAGCGAATCGAGCACCAGCAGCAGAGAGAGCAGACGTGTCCCACGGCAAGTGCAGCTCCACAGCACCAAACCAAAAGCAGCTGGGCGCAAACAAGTACCCCAGGGAAAGCAAGCGTCTTCGGAGGATGGTCCCACCCTTAGCTGGCTGTGAAGCAGCTCTGCAGCACCAGAGCTCAGCTGAACGCACACAAAGGTCGCTCCAGAACAACCCTTCTCCAACTCAGATGGGTTTATGTGTTTTGGCTTTTTTTCTAGAGGCAATACAAGAGGCACCAGTGCAGCCACAGGTACAGCATAGAGCAGCGGGGTTTGCCCACTTCAACTGAGACAGCATTCACGTACCTTCACCATGCCCACCTTGCCGGACCAGAGCTCCTGCACTTCAGGTGTAGCTTTGACCCCTCATACCTGTCCCAGACCTCCCTGCAGCCTGGCCGCAGCTGGTTCCTGGCACCGATATCCACCCCAGAGCTGGATCTGGCACTCCCAAACCAGTGTTTGGGTGCTGGGTGCAAGACCACGCTGTCCCCTCCCAGCACCCAGTGATGCCACCAGTGCGCTTCCCCCATGAACTGCTCTGGGTGCTGCAGAAGCTGCGTTAAAGATACTTGGGTGTTGTAACCAGGTCAGAGAAACTGGCTTCTTCCCTGCCTCACCCCTCTGCGAGTGCAGAGGGCTCCCCATCCTCTCCACCCAGGCATGACCCCGTTTTTCTCTGCCTCATTTTTCAGAAGGTGTAGGGGACCGGGGCAGTGGGGTGGGGACCCGTCACCCACGTCCAGGGCCAACAGGAAGGGAGTCATTCCTGAGGAGCACTGCTTCTAAACCACTCCAATATGGCAAGGCAATGTTTACCAGCTGGGAACTCTTTATAGACCCTTAATTAAAGGCTGGCTGTTGCACAAGCCCCTTTCCCATCCCCACCAGAAGTGTTTTCCAGTTTCCCGGCCTCTCCCCTGCTGCCCTCCATCCCTTACACTTTCTTTCCCACTGGCGTCTGCTGGCAGCGTGCTGCGGCTGCCGTGGGGTGTCTCTCCAGCAATCAGCCCCAGCCGGCAGATGGAAGTTTGCACTTATAGCAAAAGCAAAAAAAAAGAAAAGAAAAGTTCTCTCCCTGTTGATTTTCAGGCGTGGCTGGAGGCAGCAGCTGCCTGCGTGGATGCCAGTGCTGGGGCAAAGCTGGCATGGCCGTGCCAGCCTGCTCGTGCCCCGGCAGCGGGAGCATCAGCTTCATCCCCTGGCTGTGGTCTGCACCACCCCTCGCCAGCCACGGTAAATCAGGAGAAATGGGGCTGAATCAGACCCTCCAGCACCATTGCTCACCTTTAACCTTGGCCCTCACGTAATGAGCTCTGGCATCGCTCTGTGCCCTGCCACGAGCCAGCCCCAAAGGCTCTGGGCATCCCCTCCTCCTCCTGCCCGCTCTGTGTGTCCGTGGCCCCTGGGGAAGGAACGGTGGTGGCAGTGCCCCATCCCATGTGTCTCCCTCTACCTCACACCCATGGGAAGTGATAGGGGAGGGGGTACATGATTAAGGCCTGGGGCTCGCCTCCTGCCGGGGGAAAGCTTGCCAGAAAGGCACCAATTTATTCTTTCTATTGATATAAATTGATTAATTATGTGAGGCAATGTGTTGCTGTTTCTAATCAAAATTAAAAAAAAAAATCAGAGCTCTCACATTAGCCAAGGGAAGCGCTCAGCCTGTACGAGGGTGCACAGCCTGATGGAGCAGCTCTGCGGGGCTGTGCTGCCTCCGGCCAGGATCCGTCCCCCTCGCACAACCATAATCTCAGCTCTTGGAGTGGGAGAAAGGATGCTGCAAGCAAAGGAGACATCATCTTCCTGGCCACATTCGTCACGAATCCCACGTGCAGCAGCACCTCTGCGAGCCCGCTGCAGCCCTACCAGCAGTAACAGCAGGGTGGAGATGACCCCGAGCACCCAGAATGAACTGGGTGACCGGAACATTTTAAAATGCCTCTGCAATTGAGTTAAACCTGCACAGGAGGAGGCTGAGACCAGCACCCCTCCTCCTTCAGAAACCACATCCCGTTGCACAGGCAAGATTTAAAATCCAGAGAAGCAGCTTGCATTTTCAAAATGACTCAAAGAATACTTTTTTTTGCACCAAGAAATGCAAATATACTTAGCGCAGCTGGTTTCCTCCCAGCAGCCACACCACTACCATGCCTTTCACATTTGCTCTCGGGAGCCACGGGGTTTGGAGGCAGCAGGGAAGACCCAGGGAGATGGCAGTGGGGGACCAGGGCTGGGTGGTCCAGCCCTCACCTGCAGCAGCACCCCCGCAGACACCCTCGCAGTGGGGACATTCCAGCAGCGTGCCCTGTCCCAGTTCAGACAGGCACTAACCCCAGCAGGTTGCTCACAACTAAATCATTCAGTTAATTATTTCAGTAAGTAACCACTATTTTCCTAAAAGCACCTTGCTGCCTGCTCACAGGCTTCCAGAGGGGCTGAGCACACGGGCTGCGCTCATCTCACCCAAACTCCAGTTAAACCAGTGAATAACCTCACCCCACATCAGGGCACAGGTTGAGCCAAGGCAGTCCAGCTCGCTCCCGCATTAGACACAAGCACCACGTACTCTGCTTTCCTCGTTACGTTCGCGTACCCTGGAGCTGCCTACACCTGATGGTGGTTTTTTGTGCCCACATGTGGGACCCAGCCCATGCTCTACATGACTTGGAAGCCACCACCGGGCACCTGGTTGCAATTACAGCAGCCTCTCCCTCGGCCTGGGCATTTTCTTGTGTGTTGGGGAATCTGGCATGAGTTTATTCTGTGTATTAAGATCACATCAAGATCAAAACCAGAGCAGAAGCCAGCTGAGTTGGCAGCCCCGGGTCCTGCTCAAGGGCCCTGGGTGGTGCTGGGGGGCTTCATGGTAAGGCAGGGCACTGGGAGGGGACGCGCACATCCCTCCCAGGAGCTCTCCTCTGTGCTGGCCGGGAAGGGAGGCCACCACGGTGCGCCCTGCAGCAGAAGGCATCATGGCTCCAGACATCCTCAAGCGCAGGATAAGCGGAGGTTTGCAGGCGATCACCGGGAAGCACAGCCCTGCTCCTGCGGAGCCACCGTCGTGCACCAAAGAAGCAGCGGCAGCCCTGGGGAGAAGCAGGACTGCACCACAGGGCAGACAAAGCTCCTCTTGGAGACCCAAAGCACAAACGCCAGAAACCTTGAGACACACCAGCACCCACAGATGCTCCCTGAGCACCACTGCGTGCGGCCACGCTGCCCCGACAGCCCCCCCAATCAGCACGAAGGATGCCCGACATCCCTGGCAGCTGCTCCCCGCTTACCAGCCAGATCCTGCTCCCAGAGCCGGGACAGCCCTCTGCACCCCCACAGCTGGGGCAGGTCCTGCAGGGAGGATCCAGCCCCCTGCCCCACATTTATAGCCTGCAGGTGCCCCACGGCCCCGGCAGCACGAGCCCCACCTGGGGACTGTGGCGTGGGATGGGTGCGGCCACACACACCGCAGCAGGCAGGGGATGGGGTGGGATGGGGTGGGATGGGTGTTTTCAGGGAAAAGCGTGCCTTTCCCTGTTACAGGTTATAAAACATTCCCAGGGCACAGCAAGATGAAATGTGTAATTGCAAATCAGCCCTGCTGCTCTCCTGCATCTCCAGACCTACGCAAAGGCAGGGAAGTTTCAATTTCTTCCTTTCGGAGCTTTTTTTTTTCCCCCCCTATTTTTGTTCTTTCCCTTCTGTCCTCCTAAATTTGGTATAAGAGAAAAAGGAGTAAATAAAAATTTTGGAAAGCTCTTGCAACCCTGCTCTTCCTGGCTTGTGCAGCGGTTGGGATGGACGGGAGGCCCAGGGCAAAGGAACCGCACCACTTTGGACAGCTGGCTTTTCAAAACAAAAATGGGGTTAGAAATGCAAACTTTGGTTAACTGAGACAGGGATGAAAACTTCATTTCACGCTTGGCAGCAAAGCTGGATCTCCATCACCCTCTTGCTCTGGCACTTCCCCCATTTAACCTCGTGCCCCAAAAGCATTTCTGCGGCTCTGGCAGCGCGGGGGATATTGCCATCGTCCTCTGAGCAAGCAGACGAGTCCACACCACTGCCCGAACGCTCTGGGGAGCTCACTTGGAAACGCTTCCCGAGGAATCGCCACGTCAGGTGCTCGCCTGAGTTTTTAAGCCCATTCTTTCCTGGGGGAAAATATCACCCTCCAGGTTTCTGGATTTTTAGCAACGTGAGATAGACACAAAGAAAGGGAAAAGTCAAAAAAGGCCGCCCCAGTGGTGCGCAGTAGCAGACACACAGAAGACATCAGCACAGCTCGGCATCATCTTTTTATAACTTTATTTCCGGAGGTTTTGTGCAGAAAGATACAGCGTGACCTGACCCTGAGCCTCTGCGGGAGTTTTCTGGGGGCATTTCCGAACGATTCCTGACCCCGCGGCACCTCCTGCGCAGGGACTGCAGCGCACGGGGGTGAGCGGTGGGAGCCCCACTGCCCCACGGTCCCCAGCAGTGCCGCATCCCGGGCAGCATCGCGGGGTCCCACCAGGTGAGACCCCCCCAGCTCCTGCCTGAGCCCCGGCAGCAGCAGCCCCAAAGTCGGGGGCCACGGGGTGATACCGATGATTGCAAAAGGCACTGCAAAGGGGTTTGAGCTTAGATGTCCCTAGGAGTCCACTGCCTGTTAGCAGGGAAAGAGCGCCCAGACAGGCTCCACCTAAAGCACCTACAATGAAGAGGCAAAGGTTCTTCAGCAGTCCTCGGCTCTGGGTGCCACGGCACAAGAGCCTCCGCCGAGGTGCGAGCTGACACCTTCAGAAAATCAGCTGCTGATTTTTCTTAAATGTCCTTTTTTAATCAGGGGGTGAGGCGGTGATGACAAAGGCGGTGATGCCGTGGTTTCTCTTCTGGATAGACAGGAGAAACCCGTGTTGCATTAGCACGTGATGGGATCCCTGTCCTGCCGGTGAAGGGAACCCACCCGACCATGGGGAACGAGAGCATGCTGAATTTCAAGCAATCGCTGCTCGAGCGATGCCCACGCTTCCCACGCCCCAGCCCTTCCCTTGCACGCCGACTCGCTTCTCGAGCCGAAACCCCCGTGACGCTGGGTGGACCCACAGCACAGGGCAGCACGAGTGGGACGTGGGCGCTGCATCCCACGTGCCGCAGGTGACCGGGGAGCATCTCGCCACAGATCCCAGCAGAGCCACGGGCCCAGCCGCCATCCTGCGCCCGGCAGCTGTGGTTGGCAGCACATCGCCCCGCTGCCGTGGTGGACGCAAGCCTTGTGCTCGCGCTCGGAGCCCCGAGATTTCATCCCGGGCACCTTCCCCCTTCCTACTCAAAGCCGCTTTTATTGTCTTGATCTAATGAAGTGCAGACTTCACCTGGACAGACCCATAAGTGGCTCCTCTCGGAGGCAATGAATACAAATACTTGACCTCATGAGCTGCGGGGCAGCAATTAGTTTAAGCAGGGGGTTTGTGTAACACTTCAAAAGTCTTAATCCGTGCGGTCAGCCCTGGCACGGTATTTGCCAGAACCTATTGAGTAGTCTTAATGAGTCTGCAAAGCAAGCTTTCAATACATTTTGGGTCGCTTCAGATGCTTTAAATGGCATAGTCTATATGGTATTGTGCGGCTTTAGAAAGGCCCGGGCTTTAAAAAAGTATGGCTCCCTTTCACAGGGCAGACAGAAACCATCTTTAGAGCCGGGACCCTTACGTTTTGCATATCAATACGGCTGGGGCTGAATGCAGTCACTCAGCTGAGAAATAGGATCACTATCAGCGTTTCCAGGCTTTCACAGGCACTTGGGAAACTTTAAAGCCCTTCGTGGAGAATAATTTGGTCGAATGTCGTGGCTGGAAACAAAACCTAAACAAGCAGAGCGCAGTCCATCATGCGGAGCTGCCAGCGAGGCTGACAAGGGGCTCCAGCCGCTCCGACATCCAGCCCGCAGCGGGCCGGCGGCCGGGGACCCCGCACTGGGCGCGGGGTGCTGAGGCCCTCCCGGCAATGGCCGCATCGCTCGGAGGGCCCTGGGATTCTCATCCGCGGAAACCCAGCCCCGATTTCATCTCTTCTTGCTATTCTTTTGCAACATCCCAGTTTATTGACACCAGCCATAAAGCCCCCAGGCTCTGGCACCACACCGGTGGCATCGGCATCTGCCCCGGCGCCCCTCGCACACGCGTGGACCCACACCACGGCGTCCCGCTCCCCGCGCAGAAACGGGCAACTGTTTGCACGTAACTCCGACATCATGTCAAGCCCGTCCTCACACGTCCCGGCAGCCACCAGACGAGCCCAGGGGCTGAACAGGGCAAATGTGCTCAACCTCAGCTACAGCCCGGAGCATCGGTACCGAAAATACATGTCACCTCCGAGGGGCACAAAGGAGGTGCCAGCACCGGGACACAGGAGCGGGGAAAAGCACCATGTGCCGGTGTAAAACCACCCCGGAGCTGGGATGAAAAGGGGCCACTGCCCGGCGTGCATCCCAGGAGAAGCGGTACCCGCTGCCTCCATCACCCCCGGACAGCAGCAAGGAGGGGACGGTCAGCTTTGGGATGCGGCAGGATGGAAGAAACAGCAGCCAAAGCGTATTTGCAAACAATGCGGGGCCTGAGGGCCCTCGAAAACACATAATTAGCTCATTAAAGAGAAAAATACAAGTCAGTAATAAGACATTAGAGGTTAATTAAATGTTTTCCCCACCTTTAATTAAGGGAAAACTAGTTAATTCAGATTAAACTAATTTCTGCAGCCTCGCGTGATGGCCCTCTACAGCTGCAGAGTTGAAAATCTATTGAGATGACTGAGCTGAAAGGTCAGAGTTTGGAGCTTTTGTTTGCTCTGCTCGGGCGAATTCGGGGGAAGCAGGGATTTTCATCCCGAGGGTTAGAAATGCTCTGCTTTATCATCTGGGTTACTCAAAGAACATAAGAAGGTATGTGATACACAGCTCCCTCTCCCTAACCCCGGCCCTGGCGTTTATTCAAAACTACAGCCGGTAATTGTTTTTCTTAACTAGGAAATTCCCCGCGGACTATTTTCGGTCTGCAAAACCTACCCCACGCCTGGGGTCTGCCGCTCGCCTCGCCCACCGCCCGACGGCAGCCGCTGCCGGTGCTCAGCACCGGAATTTGCTTTAGCAAAAACCCCCCCTGGCCGCACGCCCCAGAGGCCAACTGGTTTCCAAAGCTTTTATTGTGGATGGCAGAGCCGTCGTCCCCACGCACGCACACGCACCCACCCGCGCACTCACACGTGCCCACTCGCCACCGAGAACGGTCACGGTTAATATAGATGAGCAAGATTTATATGGAAGAATATTTAATCTGGTCAGGGAGGGGAGAGGGGTCATCTGTGGTTTTATTTCTTAAATATTTCTCTCTACTCAGAAGGGTCCGTTTCTCGCCAGAAAAGGTCCGATATAAATTAGAACGAAGGGAGGAGGTTGCTGGCGGGGCGGCCACGGGCATCCCTGGACCACGGCAGCCACGAGCATCCCTGGACCGCAGTCCTGGCTCCGCGCGCTGCTGGGCAGGCCAGGTCCCAGCGCGGCGGCGTGCCCTGCGGATGGCTCAGTCCCACCCGAAGTCCTGCCCTGTCATCTGATAAAACTTCATGTTGAAGGGTCTGTAAAACTCCCGCAGGCGCTGGACCACCTGCACGTCGATTTTGGGGTGCGGCCGCCCCTTGGATTTCCCCAGGCAGCGGGGTTTGCTGCCGCCCTCCGGCTTCTTCAGGCAGGGAAAGCCCTTGGTCTCATTAAAATAGAAATGTTTGTCCGTCACCACCCTCTTGAGACCCAGAAAGTCCTGGACACGGCCCATCTCCCCGGCCGGGTCGCTGACGAGCCTCTCCCCGCTGACGAAGAGGAATTTGGAGAGGGGGAAGTACTGCAGCCAGTTGTCCAGGTGCTTGGCGTAGATCCCGATCCTCACTGCACTCCAGCTCGTGTCGATCAGTCCCGTGCTGACGTTTTTGAAGGCCAGGGCCTGGAAGCTGGGGATGGCGGGGTTTTTGGAGAGCGTCTGCGTGTAGTCCGAGATGGCGCGGGTGACGGGGTTGCGCACCACCACGATCAGCTTCGTGTCCCGAGACATGTTGTAGATGCGCCGGGGAGCCTCCTTGGTGACGAAGTAGCTGGGGGTCTTCTCCATCGTGATCTGCCCCTCCAGCGTCCGCGGCATCAGGCTCCTGGGGAGAGAAAGGGACACGGTCAGGGCTCAAGGCACGGCTGCTCCGACTTGATGCCGTGATGGGGACGAGCGGGAGCAAGCCCCAAAATCTGGCCAGAAATGCCCAAGGGCTCCCCAACCGCAACCGCCGCTCTCCTTCGCCTCCTGCCAGCCAGGGACACTGCCTCGTCACACCCTTGTCACCTCCTCATCCTCAAAAGCCCTCCTCCTGGAGCCCCTCTGCCCGGGTCTCTCCTTTCTGCTCGCCTCATCTCAGCCTCCCCTTCGTCCCCCCCAGGGTCTGTCCCCAGGAAGGGACTCCCTGGCACCCTGCCCCACCAGCAGCACCGTCCAGAGGGCACTTGCAGGCTGTCGGTCCCCCTCGGAGGTCCCCCACGACCCCCTTCGCAGCCCTGGAAATCCCCCCTGCCCACCTCCTCCTCCCACTCCTTGAGTTTCAGTGGTGGCCGCCGGCATCTCCACATGTGTGGTTTTTTGGGGCTGGTTTTCATCCCAGCCTCCAGCCAGATGCCACGTCCTGGAGGTGCCGACGCGCCACGCAGGGTTGCAAAGAGGAAAATCTCATCACGGGGTGTGCACCCACGGGGGCTAAGCCCAAGCGGTGGCTGGGGATGGAGATGCCCACCAAGGCTCCCTCCTCCTCTGCCTCCAGACAGCAAGCAGTTAAGGCCAGAAAAAGACTGTTTCCTTTTTTTCAAAAAAA
>VYZW01017443.1:133456-172447 GCA_013401315.1 Balaeniceps rex
CTTTTTTTAAAAAAAAAAAAAAAAAAAAAAGGCAGAAAACCTCTCAGGGCCCAGCCATTGTGCTGTGTAAAATTCACTGCCCTGATTGTTCCCTCGTGCACTTTAATGAGGCATTAATTGCCGGAGAAATTACCCAGGCATGTCACCCTATGAGGAGAGCCAGGGGCTGCAGAACGCGTCCCCCCCTGCCACCAGCACAGGCACCTGCCCAGAGCNACGTGTTCCCTCCGGCCATCCTGGTGAAGAGGGGACTTGGTTTCCCCAACGGTGGAGCCCCCCGAGACCGTGGGGCCAGTGCAGATGTGCCAGGGGACCGCCAGCTCCTGCTGCTGTGTCCCGGCCACGTCCCACCAGCTCACTCCCGCAGCACCCACAGCACCCACGGGTGCCCTTGCCGATGCACCCCACGCCGCTGCAGTGATGGTGCTTGTTCTTCATGGCGCTCATCTGGCATTGAAACGGCTTCATTTCCTCCACGCCGTCACAAGCTGTGGTCCCCGTCCCCTCCATCGTGTTTGGGGTGACATCCACGCTCCCCGTCCCCAGCCGCGTAAAACAGAGGAGTCCTTGCCGAAAGCCCTGGGCTGGAAACTCATTCTGCTCGGAGCACAGCAGCGTTCTGCTCAGCCCCTGCTGCCTACCTGGCCCGGCGGCTGCCCTGGCACCAGCTCCGTCCTGAGCAGGGCGGCCGCCTTCCCGCAGGGAGGGGACGCGAGGCTTCCAGAGGTTTGCTTAATACTTTGGGAAATGACCAAACCACTTCCACAGTTCCTCTGAAATAAAAACTACGCGCCCGTGTGCACGCAGAAATAATTAAGCACGTCCTTTGCTCCCGCCTAGGGCTCTCGTTAGCGGACGGCAGAGCACCCAACCCAGCTGGTTTACAAGAGGAAACTGAGGCACCAAGCAATGACACGGCTCATGTGGGAGCCAACAAACACCCACCATCCTGACACGAAATCACTTGTACGGGTCAGCAAACACACGGGGATCCAACCCGAGCTGCTCCACACCCAGAGACATCCCAGGATGAGCTCCAGGGATCAGGAAGGCTCTCGGAAAAAGCACCGATACCCGAATATTGACTATGGCAAGGGATAAAATAAAGCAAAAAAAAAAAAAATCAAGTCTAAGGGAGACATTTCACTTAACTGAGAGTTGGGACTGGACAGGCTCTTTCCTACAAGGACTTTCCCTTTTGCCTGAACTTGGAAGAATTCTGGGTTTAAAACTCGAGGTTCCCCCCGGGGTCTCCCCTGCACACCGGGGCTGCTCCACCCCGCGTCCCTCGGGGCTCGCTGGGCAGGAGAGGAGCTTCCCCGGCCTGTCCCCGTACACCTCTCCGCCCTCACCCAGCTGGGATGAGGATTATTTTTTTCTAACGTTGCTTGTCTGAGCCAAGCCGACCCACCCCAGGGCCGGGAGAGCTCCAAAACCCTGCTCGGGGGATCCCTGCGGGAACACTGGCAGAGCAGGAGGATGAGGATGGAGGTTCCCGCCGGGCTGCGGCTGGGTCCCGCAGCGGGGCCGGCTCTTGGCAGCGGCACTTTGGGGCGGGACGGGGTGTTTCAGGGATCCTCATCCCGCTGCTCGGAGCGGCGGCAGCCGGCAGGGGAGGGGGGTCCCCGTGGCGGGAGGGGACAGGGCACGCAGCAGCCGGGGCTGTGCCGTGGGGAAGCCAGGGCTCTGCCCAGCAGCATCTGGTCCTTATGTAATGGGAAAAGGCTTGAGGTTTTTGGGTTTTTTCCCCTGGACGTAGGAAAGAACATTTTATTAAAAGCATTTGCGAGCGATGCTGGGCCCCGCACAACTCCCTCCCCCAAACAAGAGGCAAAAGCCACTTGTGGCTTTCCCCCCCACGCTTTTTTTTTTTTTTTTTTNCCCCTCTTTTTTTTTTTTTTTTTGGACAGTGCCAGCGTTTTCAGAGCCACTTCTCATCCCCGGCGTCACCACGCAGCAGCCCGGCCCCTCCGCTGGCACCGGGCAGGCGGGATGCCCTTCAGAGGTCCATGCATCCTGGGGCAGCGATGGGTGCTTTCCCCCAACCTTTTCAGCACCTTTCCCCCCCCTGCCCCAAATAACCGCGCTCACCGGAGGGGCTGACTGCCGGGGTTCCCACTGGGAAGCACCCTCCCAAACCAGGATCAGGCCCTTGCACCCCACACCCCGTCCCCTCCCTGCCGTGCTCGCCTGGAGCAAAGCAAAAACCGACCGCACGGACCCGAACGCCGCCGTTAGCACAGCTCCGACCGCTGCTTGGGCCTCCCCCAGCCCCGGCCAAGCCAGCAAAGCGCGTTTTAACTCCTCATAACGTTCAGAAAGCTGCCGCAGGGGTTGCCCGGCTGCTTCACGCGTCTCCCCTGGGCGACATGTTGAGGATTTCTGCCGCTCTGCAGCGCTTCCCCGGATGCCGCCGGGATTTCTGCACAGGAACCGGCCTCTTCCTCGCGCTGCTTGCACGCCCAAACCCCTCTCTCGGCAAACGTGGGCTTAAGACCTAAACCAGTCGCCCTCCTCAACGGGCAATAAAATGTTTATTATCAAACAGCGAATGCTTGAGGTGACGCGATCCGAGAGCCCCCGTTAAACCGAAATACCACTGTCCTCAACCTGTGCTCCACAAACCAGCACCGACTGTGCCCCAGCTCAGGAACTCATGGTCGTGCTCAGCTTCCGTAGAACGCGATGGTTTGGATTTGCTGCAGTTGCCGTCACGGTGTTCCCGAGAACGTAAGCCAGAGAGGAACCCGTGAGCTACCCCTGCCGCAGCGGCGCTCCCCGAGAGCACTGACGCAGCGACCGCGACGACCGGCGCGAGGCTTTGCCAAAATATTTTAATAGAAGCCATTCTACCCCCACCCTCTTCCTTTTTGCAGGGGGACAGCAAGGGCCAGGCTGAGCCCCACGGTGCCGGGGGTCTGTGGGGCAGGGGGACCCCCGGGACCCCACTCACCGCAGGCAGCCCAGGAGACCCGCACCCAGCACTACCAGCACCTTCCCCGCACTCATCCTGCGGACCAAGGGCTTCTCTGCACACAGGGGCAGCACCAGCTTTAATTAAAGCCAACCACAGCATCCGAGGCTTAATTAAAGCTTAATTAAAATAGAATTTTTAATAAAGGCCCACATTGCGGCAGGGATTCCCCAACTCTTTGCACAGGTACCCCCGAAGCAGCGGCGAGCGGCTCCCGTGGCTGCGAGCTGCGGTGGGGTGCACAGACCTTCCCCCTGCCCCGGCACAGCCACACGCGTGGTCCCCCCACTGGGGACCGCAACGGGGAAGCGATGTCCCATGCAACCCCCCCCCAAGGCTGGTCCATCAGAGCCGTAAGCTCGGCAAGCCAGCGCCCAGGCGGACCCTCGGGCAGGCTCCAACTCCTCTACAGCTTTGTTTCCCGCAGGAACGAAAGGGGCACGACCCCCCCGTGGGCTGGACGCCGCTGATTTGGTTTTAAATCCCCGATCCCACGCTGGGTTAACGCGGAGCCACCGGCCGCTGGGGTCAGGGTGGCGGCGGCGGAGCTGGGTCCCAGCATCAGCCCTGGATCAGGTCAGGAACGCAACCTCGGAGCAGTCAATTGTGCAACACCTCCTCTTCCTCAGCAGCTCAATCACTCCCAACTACTCGCAAGATAATTAACGCTATTTCACATTTTCATTAACTCCCTAATACTTTCCCCTAAATTACCTCAGTTAATTATTGATAACCCCCGTCTCCCTCCAGATCTGGCTTAAACTGGCAAAGAGCAGAGCAGGCTTCTGTTATGCTCTCCTTTAGTGCAAGCATTGGAAACTTTAATTAAATTTACAGTTAATTCTTATTGACCTTAAGAAAAACACCTTGGGAATGCTAAGCATCGCCTACGGGTACACGATGCTGCGATGGGGGAGCACCCCGGCAGCCTCGGAGGGAATTGCAAGAGGAGACCGTGCGCCCAGGAGGAGGGATAAAACTCTTTTACCCTTCTATTAAGCTGATAAATTTCTATTTTTCATAAGTAGTAAAACAACTGGCATTTGAGAGGCATCAGAGATGGGATTTGCTTTGACATGTGAAACTGTTAACATTTAAAGAAAACAGCGAAACCATGGAGAGGGATGGAAAATGCCACCGCCTACTTCAGAGCCTCCCGGGAGCCGTTTCGCTCATCATTTCACCAAGTTTCCCTTTCCACCACCACCCCCCCAGCGACCCATCCTCATCCTCCTCTCACCCTCCAAGCTGCGGTACCCGTTCGCTCGGAGGCTGTGCGATCACCGCCGTACCACCTCGTACCCTGCACGGGCGGCCGGCCGCGACCCGGGGCTGCGCCAAGCAGCTCACGTCTGCAACATCCCCGAATTACTCTCGGCCAAGGCGCGTTTCCAAGGGCTGCTGGACCTTTCCGGGACATTCCCTCTATTATAGTCAATGGGAAACTGCAGATTAGGGCTGTGCTCCCGGGGGCCCTCGTTTAGATTAATTACCTCCTCTGTTGAGGCAGCAAGGTGCGATAACTTACAGACCTGATAAAAATGCAGAAAGCTGCATTAAATACAGATTAACAGCCATAGCAGGCAGGTAATCAAAGCAGACTTCAAAAACCTGGGCCGACATAACTTTCCGGAGTTAATTGGTTCATGATTCCTCGACTCCGGGATGATTTTGTTGCGGACGAAGGAGAACTCCTCCCGGCACCGAGCTGAGAGCATAAAGTAACGGATGCGCGCGTCAGAGGACAACCTTGCTGATAAATGTCTCCAGACCGAGAGCATCCCACACGCGGGGTCCGGGGGAGGAACCACGCACCCCTTGCACCGCGTCCGGCTGCTGAGCGGTGCCTGCGGCGGGCAGCTCCGGCCGGGGCTGCGCGGGGAGCAGCAGCCATCACCCCGAGGGGCTTTAGGGAGATGCGGCAGCGCTCGCCGTCCGACAGCATCCCTGCGGCAGCACCCATGCCGGCCTCGTGGGTGAGACAGGCTCTGCCCATAATTCATCCCACCCAAAAATGCCAGGCAGCACCTTCAGCACGGCTGCAGGTCCAACCTGTGCCAGGAGTGAAGGGAGGCCCCGAAACCCCAGATAAACTGCGGGTGGGGGTGACGGGTGCCATCTGGATCAGGGCTTGCAGGTTCTACGTTATCACCCAAAGTGGAAGAGAAAAGGGGGGGGAAAAACCCTTCTCCATTATTATTAAAAAAAAACAGCACTGACAAAAAAAGCCCCCAACAAAAGCAAGTGAAAGGCAAGGGGATTTCTGCCGGAGGGGATATGGTTGAGAGCTTTCTGCAGGGCCAAAGAAAGTGACTCTTTCAAGGCAATAAGATGGGCGATGGGATGACGTGGGGGACAAAACCGGCCGGGACGGCCCAGCTTAGCGCCGGTGACAGCCCCGCTCGCCCACCCCGGCCCAGCCTCGTCTGGGCAGGGGGCACCCAGCGGCGTCCAGCTGCGGTTCCAGGAGACCTCCTCTCTCAAAGGCAGGGTGACAGGCTGCCCGGGACCGGGCTCAATGGGGACAGAACCTTTTTTGTCTGAATGTAAAACAGTTTGGAACCAGGAGAGGGGGACAAGGCTTGGGACAGATTTATCCTCGCCCAGCAGACACCCGGTACCACCCGGATCTGCATATGAATCGCCCCAACAGGCTTATCTCACCCGGCGGGACAAGGCCGCCTTTGTGGCCGCACAGCAGCTACCAAGTTGTTAAACTGGAACCAGTTACGTAGACTTTGCGATACTGGCCTTTTCCTTCAAGGCAGCTAAACCAGCAGCACCTTTGCTGGGAAGCGAGGAGCCAGAAAGCAGCGAGGGGGATAGGATGGCGGGGAGGGACAGATCCAGCCTTGTGTCCCTGCTCCCGGCTCTGCCAAGGAGACCCCGGCTGCCGGGGGGCATGCCGGACCCCCCGTTCCCCAAAGCGGGGTGGGGGGCATGCGTGGGCAGCCGTATTTACCCCCCACCCCAGTCCCCTCCATCGCCTCCTCTTCCCGGAGGAAGCACCAGGGCATCTGTTGAACCTCACTGCAAGGCACGGAAGGCTGAACTTGCCAGCGAGCCACCCGGGAGCAAATTAGGCCATGTTCCTTTTTATTCCTAATTACTGTGATCTTCCCCCTCTCCTTCCCCGCTGCCCCTTCGGAGCAGGCAGCGGGTCCTGCCAGCACCTCCCCGAGCAGGCAGAGCCCCCCGGGCGCTTTCCATCCCAGGCCTGCCTCCATTATTTTTGATTCTTTCCCCGATTCAAAAATGTGCAAATGAGGCCATGGCTTCCCAATCAGGCCTGGCCAGGAGCTAATTGGCTTTAAGCAGGGAAACCTGAATATGCTAATGATGGCAGTAACGAGCCTGCGATGCGCCTGGAAGGGGAGCCAAGCCCTCGGCTCAACGATCGGCTGACTCTGAGACACGTCAATTAACAACAAGGAAGATAATTTATTAATGCTCCTTCGCACCCCCCTGCCCTTTGCTCCTAATTACCGTTTGATACATGAAACATCGCGGAGGTTCGCCGGGTCCTGCCGCAGCCCCGCTCCCGGCCAGAGCATCCCTGCGCAGCCCCAAGCGTCAACTCTTGCCTCTCGCCGGGACAGCAGCCCGGGACCACGACTGGAGGGTCCCCAGCCAACGCAAAGGACCCCAGAGCTCGCCCACCACCAGACCGGGGGGGACAGGCTCCCTGGGCTGGGGTTCAGCCAGGCCAGGCTGCGGAGGAGGCTCGGAGAAGGGAGATGCCATGGGCTGGGTGGTGCCGCTGGGCAGGGCTGCTCCCCGTGGGGTCCGAGCCCCCGCAGACCCTTCCCGAGGGGCTCCCTCGCCGGCTGCAGGGCCCGGCTGCTTCGTCCTGGGAAGGGCCCGGGCTGCAAAGCAGGAGGAGGCAGCAATGGGGTCTGTTGGGGGGCTCTGGGAAAGGCCGGGAGCCGGGGGGTTTTGCGTTTGGCTTTCTGACCTATTTAGCATCAAGATCCGGGGGGTGCGGAGCAGGGCAAGGGGAGAAGCCCCGTCAGCATTGCTAATGGAGCGGCTGCTTTCACAAGTCACCCGACACCCAGTTATTAACCCCGATAAGAACCGGGGCCATTTGGGAAACATGGCTGCTTTGCCCATCTATCCAAACCCCTCTGCACCCCAAGTCCGAGCCCTGGCAGGAAGGCGAGGAAAGGGCCGTTCCCCCCCAGCACCACGGGGCAGCTGCAGCCCCTGCACCCGCTCCTGCTCCTGCGCAGACCCAGACCCGCTCCCCTCCATCGCCCGGCATTTGCATCGCGATCGTGCTCGTGTTTATGGCTGGGGGTTGCAATTATGGGCAGCTCAAGGCCCTGAAGGTTTTTTCTTTGCATGGTTATTCCAGCGGGGTCGTTGAGGCCAAAGGGCTCCCGATAAATGCACATAACGGCATATGATTATGAAGAGCAGAAAGCAGAGTTAATAAGGGCACGGCTCCTTCCCTGCTCGGAAGCGACAGCGCTGGAGGAAGAGGCTGCTTGGCCTCTGTCAGCATCCATGGGATTTGGAGACGGTCCCTCCTCGCCCTTCTCCGCTGCGGAGCTACGCTACGCGGGGTCACCCCAAAAACGCAGAGCAGCTGAATTTGACGTCTGCCAGGGACCCATCACAGCCGGCACCGCTCAGGTCCCCCCGTGCTCTTGCTGAAGGCCGGGCCCCTTGGCCAAGGCACAAAGCCATGGCCACCCCAGGACTCCTGCTCGTCGCTGGAGTCATCGCCCACGGCTGCAGCCATGAGCACCGGGCACCCCACAGTCCACGGGGACATTTGCTACCTCCAGAGCTCACCCAGAGACAGAACAGCAGCAGGACGATGCCGCCGGCAGCCCTCAGCTGCAGGAGGGAGACCTGAAGCAAAACCAACCTCGTGTTCCCAGGAGCAACATCTCGCTTGCCACAAGCCAAGACGTATTTTGAACAACGCAGCTGAACCCGCTGCTTGGGTTAAAACGGGCGAGAAACAGGTTAGCTACCTGAATCCCCAAAAACCCTGCAGAAAGCGCGGGCTGACGCGTGCCCAGCCTCGGTGGGACGCAGGATTGGGGCCGGTGTAAGGCGAGGGCAGGGCTGCAGCGGGCAGGGCTGCAGCGGGCAGGGCTGCAGCGGGCAGGGCTGCAGCGGGCACGCACGGCCCTCTCCATCCCTCTGGAATGAAGCACGTCTGCACGGCAGCCATTAGAAATCCTCTTCTTGCTGCTCGTCCCCCGGTGTCCCGTCGATTGCCGAGCGCCGGCGGCGCCGGGGCGCGGGCACAGCCTGCGGCAGGTGTCTTGCCTGTGACCCGGGTCAGCCGAGGGCTCTGATCTGCAAATGACCCTTCCCGGCAGTGAATGTGTACCCGCGCTCAAACAGCTTGCAGATGAAGGAGCAGCAGACTGGAGATGATTTATTCAGGAATTAAAGGTTCAGTACCCCTTTTAAAGGCTGCGCCTCGGCACTGTCAGCCTTCATTGCACACAATTAAAGGGGTTAGCTGCCCCGGCCCGCCACCGCCCTCCTCCCTTCCAGGGGAATGAAACCAAACAAAACCACCCCCGCCGCACACCCCCCCCAGGCCCCGGTCCGGTCCCTCCAGCGTGTGGTTGGGGGCACTGCAGAAGGACTTGCAAACTCGGCGCATGAGTGGCCCTAAGCTCCAGCCCGGGACGCTGCTCCGGCTCCGTTCTCTGCCAGGGACCAGCTCGGCTCTGCCCGGGATGGGGGGATGCGGATGCTCGGGTTTTGTCCCCGCTCGCAGGAGGGGATGCTGGGGGTGGGGGTCCCTGCTCGGCTCCTGGCGGAGGTAGCCCCGGTGCCATCCATGCAAAGCCCATTCCTGCAGCTGGGGCTTGCTGAGATGCTCCTGCAGCCCTGGCCCGGGTAAGCCCACACCAGCGTAATTCAAACACAGCCTCGAATTTCCCCTCTCGCACCTGAGCGGGGAGATAAAGATAAAAGCTGGCACCGCTGGGGTTATTTTTTTCCCTTCTAAGTTGTGAGAACTGATGCGGTGGTTTGGCTGCGGGGGGGAGAGCATCGCTCGCAGGCGCGAGCAGCGGGAATTCAATGAAAAGCTTCCTTCCTCTTAGAAAAGAAAAGGAAGAAATCTGCTGGCAGCAGCGGCTGCTGATAATCTCTTTCCAAGGCAGTAAATTTTCCTGCAGCTTCCCTGGCAAGTAATCCGGCAGATTATTACACCTTTCAGCGGAATCAGCCTTTTAAATACGCTCTCCCCACGCCATGCATCTTGTGTTTTACGACCTGACTTGCCGTCTGAGCGCGGCGAAACACAAATTACGTTCTTCTGCAACCAGAGTAGAGGCAGCGGTGACAAATTTTATACCTCTGGTAACCGGGATCCTTGGGCGCTCCAATAAATAAGGAAAATTTGCTCTTAAAGCTGCACGGGGCTGCCAGGCTGGGAGCTCTGCGTTTCGATGACCTGGGGAGGGGAAGGGTCCCCCGTCCGCTGCTCTGGGAGAGCACCCCCCTAACCCAGGCGATTGCAGTGCCGTGCTGAGAAGGCACACGCCGCTCGGACGGCCGTAACACAATTAACGCGTACTTATATACTCCCAAAGGCCAGCTATTTTTTTTACGGACCAGTTGCCCCCAGCCTGAGCTCTCCAGGCAGGCAGTGCGCTGCTGGCAGGCTGTTCAGATGCAAAATTTATTGCTGTATGAAAAAAAAATAAAAATAAAAATCCCTGCGATCACTATGCCTAAGGTCTTTGTTTTCAATTACAAATAAAAAATACACATATTGGTTTTCACTAAATCATCCTCTTGCAGCCATGGGCTGGTCGTTCCTGGTTTCCCACCTAGATGGAGGGGAGCACAAGGAGGACGTAAAAAGCCCACAAAAACCTCATTTTTTTCAGGTTTAAAGTTACATGGCCAGCAGAAACGGGAATTCCTCCACTTCCCGCTGCCCAAGCGGGCAAAAGGACAACAACTCCCGTCAAAAAGCAGTTCCTAAGAGACAAACGAGAAAGCACCAGGGCGTCAAGACTGGTTTTCCGTGGCACCGCGCTCCGAGGTCACGGCGCGAGCGGCGCGACACCCATCCTGCCGACCGCCTCCACCCTCGCCCCCGACTCCATCGCACCTGCGCAGCCACGCTACGGCCAGATCCTGCCTGGATGCTCCCAGGATGGAAAACCCGTGCCCGCACCGAGCGCCGCAGCCGCTCTCGCCTCTGCCCCAGGAGCTCTGCGGGCGCAGGGGTTTCCCCGTGCGGCCTCTGCAACGCCCGAGCGAGTCTTCCCCGAGCATCTCTGTGCCCACGGTGTTTTTCTCTCCCACGGCTCAACCCCACGCGTGGCACAGCAGCGTCTGCTGCTTTTGGGAGGGGACAGAAAAAAAAAAAAATAAGAGCGTTATCTCTGATTTTGCAGCTGCCTGCAGGGCCTCGGGCTGCTGACTGCCAGTGCCCGCCACGCCGCAGAGTGCAATACTCAAATTTGAGGCAAAATCCTCCAATATTTCGAGTGCATCCACCCCCCCGCAGCCGCGCGGCGCCACGTCCTGGGGGACAGCGGCTGCAGGTGTTCCCAGCCCGCGAGCAGTGCCAGCCCAAGCCACAAGCTCCCAGCTAATTAGCTCAGGCTAATTAGCCAGGGTTGAGTGCTGGTGGCAGGACCCTCACCGCCCTCTGCGGCGATGGGTCCCTGGGATCCCTCCTTGCCTCGATCACGGGGTGCAGGTGAGGGGGGCACCCCCGGCAGCCCTGCCCAGCCCTGCCCGCCCTGCCCAGCCCTGCCGAGGATGCGCGGGCAGGAGCCCCACATCGAACGCCCCGGTCCCAGCCCCGCCGCAGGTGCAGGAGCAGCGGGAGCCGGCGTGAGGGAGGAAGAAAGGAGGAATCCACACATGTCTGCCAGAGCGAGACCTTCCCGCTGGCCGGCGAATTGACAGCTGCTTTGATTTGATTAGCAGATGCTGACGAGGCATCGAGACAAGTCCCCAGAGCCATGAATAATTTCAGTGTATTTGTGTTTATTTGATCTCAGTATGGGGCTGGCCCCGGCCGCCTCGCCCAGCCCCGGCCCGGACCCTCACGGCGCGATGGGGAAGGGGCTGCCGGGCTCTCCAGATGGCCGCGCCGAGGCCACCGCCGGCAGGGCTGGCTGTCCCTCTCTGGCTCACGCTCTGCGGAGGAGAGAGCCCTTTGCCGTGCTCTTCTCCATCCTCTGTCCGCACCTCCTGCACAGCCACCCCACCGGGCTGAGGAAGGGACCCCCCAGCAGCTTTTGGGGAAGAGAAGAGATCCCCCCCAGCCTCATGACTTTTAACATAACTCATTCCAACATTTTCAAGTCTTTTTTACCTTTCCTCCTCTTTTAAAATGGGAACTTTGCACTTTCTGGTTGCTGGACCAGAGCTGGGATCAGAAGCCACGTGCCAGGGCCACCAGGTCCTGCTGGCATCACCAAGGGTCGGATGCTCGTTAGAAAGCAATGAATGTGTTTTAGAGTAAGGAACTGGCCACAAACCCCCATGGTCTGACACATAAACCCACCAGACGTTACCCCTGAACCAGTGTACCCAAACACAGCACTAGGTACTGGGTCTCCCCCGTGAATGAGGGGGGTCGGGTGGGAAGGAGGGCTGGCCTGGGCTCCAAACTGGACAGCCGGTGGAAAATGCCGCCAGCAGAAGGGATGAAGAAAAACTCCCTCCCTGGGGTGCCCCCGGGACGCTCAGCTCCTCTGCCCCAGCACCACGGTGTACGATGGACCCAGCCAGGGCTGAAGAAAGGAGGTCTGAGCCCAGGGCGAGAGCTGAGGCTCCTCCTGGGGTGGCTTTGGGAGAAGGTGACCCAGGACCACAGCCCTTGCCATGATGCTGCCGGGGCTCTCCCTGCATCTCCCTCACCGAGGACCCCGGGTCCTACCCCAGTAGGTAAATCAAGCAGTAACAGCTGGGTACGTGGTCCCTATTTTAAACCAGGCAAATTCAACACAAGCAATTCTAATGTCATTCTCCTGCCCGCAGCACCTCCCACAGCCAGGTTAAAATCGCACTGGTTGGATCTGATGACTTAGAAATCAAAGATGCTCCAAGCGAGGCGAGAGCCCGACCCCTGCCATCGGGGTAACGCCGCTCCCATCACCGTGTGCCCATTTAGCACGTGACAAGTCCACCGACTACACTTCACGGAGGCTTCTGCAAAAACGCTTCCCCAGTCTGGCTCGCCCCTGCTGAACAAGCACCGAGTCCTGCTCAAAGCTTCAGCTTCAAACTAACCACGAGCCGTTCTGAAACGCATCCAAAACTGTCTCATTTCTACCTAAGAAAACATAAATCAGTCCTCGCTCGTGAACTGAAGCCAGGTCTGAGGTCTGCGACGAAGCCATGGGGATCCATCAGCACAGTTTCCAGTGACAGTTTTAAGCTCTTTTGGCCGGATACACAAAGGTATTTGGGAACCTAACGCTCGCCGAAATCGCCGGTGACTGCGCCCCTCAATCCCCCTGCGATCGGGATCCCCTGCTCGCCACCGTCCCAGCCCGCCGAGGGAGAACCAAGCTGGTGCCTCGCTCTGCCCCAGCTCTCCCGACCTTCCATCCCAGCCTGCCGGTGCCTCGCCTTGCCGGGAGCATCCCCCCGCGCTGCCCCTACACGGGGGACCCTGTGCCCCGCAGCACCGAAACCCTCCAGCACCGCACACCCATGGCCAGCAGCTGCCGCCGGCGCCGGGGTCTGAGCAGGAGGGTGCCCCAGGCTGCGCGCAGCGAGGGGGGACAGGAGGGGGGACAGGGTGGTGACGGGAGCCAGCAGCACCAGTCCTGCTCTCACTGCGTGGCGCTGGACCAGCCCAGCTCTGCTCTGAGCAAGCAGCAGCTTCAAGAAACGGCCCAAAGCGACGCACGAGCCGTAGGGTTTGGCCCAAGGGAGGAAAAGCAGCGTATTGGTGCAATTACCTGAGTTTAGACAAACCTCCGCGGGTGCCTGAGCCGGGTGCAATAGCTGGCAGATGAGCGGCATCATCTGCAGCATCAGCTCTTGGCCGGCGTCGGGGACCCTCCATGGGGCTGCCGGGGGGCTCGGGGCAGGGAGCAGATGTCCCGCAGGCGCGCGGCCCCAGGAGCCGCTGCAGGCATGGGGCAGGGGGGCTGCCTGCGGAGGGGAGGACGGGGAGGCAGCGATGCCGCAGCTGCGCGCAGGCAGGAGGGGCAGAAATGTGCTGAGGCAGCAGTGCTGCCATCGCAGATCCGCCCCGGTCCCCAGCCACAGCCGGGCTGCGGGCAGGATCCGGCCGGTCCCATCTCCCCAGCGCTGCTGTAATGCCTTTGACAGCTCGAGCGGGCGATCGCTGCGCTGCTGCCTGCCCAGCCCTGGCAGGAGGCATGGCTGCACGCTGCCTGCATGCTGCCTGCATGCTGCCTGCATGCTGCCTGATGGCCCGGAGCAGGCAGCAGCTCTGCAGAGCAGCAGGTTACCCCCAGGTTAACCCATCCGAAGGCGACGGTTACCCCTAACCCCTCGAGACAGCTGCCTGCAAGGAGGCAGGGATGGAGCCAGGGTTGCCCAGCCCTTCTCCTCACCGCCTCCCCTGGCCGAGCAGGGCGAGGGAGCCATAACTGCATCTGAAGGGAGAGAGGTTTCACCCTGCGGCTGGAGAGCAAAGCCCAGAAGGTGCCCAACAGCCCCCGGGCAAGAGCAAACCACCCCTTGTCTCCCCCTTCCCCGGAGCGGAGGTCACGACAGCATCCATCAGCCCAAAGCCCTGCATCCTCCCAGTTTCTGCATCGGTGCTGCAGTTTGCACCCTCCCTCCCTGGCTCTGGGGGTGAACAGGGAAAACGTCGACCTAAAACCCCCTTGTAATGGTCACCATCACCACTCCCGGCCGGTGCCCATGCCGGAGCCGCTCCCGGCTCTCTGCAAAGCACCTGCTGGGTGTGCTACAGCTCACGACGGCTGCGAGCGGGAGGAGCTCGTCTGCCCTCCCTGCCTCCGTCAACGACAAAAACCAGAAATAACGGCTTGTTTGGTGTTTGTCGCGGGTCGGATGCTGTCATGCTGCTCTTGTTGGGATGGAAAATGCATCCAGTTTTCCACAGAAAGAAGGAAGATTCCACATCTGTGTCAAATTTGTAATACAGCCTGGGGGAAGATGGGAAACAAGTTTAGCTCTTTTTTTTTTTTTGCTATCAAAAAAAGCCCTGTTTCCTGGCGAAGAACAGAGCCGAGATTCGCCCCGGAGCGCGGCGGTGACGTGAGCCGGCACCGCTCGCGCAGCCCGAGCTGCTCCGTGCCATCCCATCCCGCGGCGTGTGCTGAAACGCCAGCAGGAGCCGGGCAGAGGGAATTGGGAGAGGAGCCCCAGCGCGCAGCTCGTGGCCCCGGAGCGGCCGCCAAATGGTTTTTCTCCCTGACAACCTGCTCAGCCGCTTCCCTGCGTGCGCAGGACTCCTCTCCCCGCTCTGCGGCCCATCACATGGGAGCTAATAACAGTTTCCTCCGCAGATAAGGGAGAAGCCTCAGAAATCCAGCCAAGCCCGGACAACGAGGCTTCGGGATGCTGGGGGTGCTGCCGGGCGCCCAGCGGGGCACCAGCCTGTCCCCCCCTCCCCTGCTGCGGTTCAGCTGGTCCCCAGGCGAAGGAAATCCCCCGCCGAGGAGGGAGACGTGGGTGGATTACGCACTTTGCTGCAAAAAAAAAAGAAAAAAGCTGTTTCCCCAGCTCTAGAGAAAGGGGCCACGGAGGCACGGGGAAGGCTCAGAGGATACGGGGGGGTTCTCCAGCCCCGCGCCCAGGCTGAGCCCTTGGCAGCTCCCAGCTCCCCGTCGCCCGCGCTGGATGAGCCCGAGGTGCCCGGGCGGAGGCGGAGGGGCTCCAGCCGCAGCCCGGCAGGTTCGGGTCTCTCGCCCCGGCGTCGGTGCTCCCTCCCTCCTGCCCTTCCTCCAGCAGGAACAACCGGGAATTCTCTAACAAAACATTTCTTCACTGGAAAAGCATCGGTTTGTGGCAACCAGAGCTGTTTGTGGGAAAGGACTGGATTTTGATTATTTTTAGCCTGGCTTCCTAAGGAAATGTGGCTTAAGCAATCACACGGTCTGTCTGCCTGTCCGCCCAGCTGTCTGCCTGTCTTCCCCCGGCCACGTCTGATCCCACCGGCTGATTCCAGCTGGATTTGATGGAGGACAAGGATCAAAAATAGGAAGTTTGCACATTTCCATGAAAAGCTGTGGCCGAGTGGTGGCTGGGACCCCGACCGCTGCCCTCGGCTCAGGGCAAGGCAAGTCCAGCACAGCCCAAAACCCAGCAGCCCCATCCACGCCAGCTTTGCTGGGCTTCAGGCTGCCCAGGTCCCGCTCAGTACCAGGGTATTTGGGTGTCCAGCGTTGCGCAGGAAGGAGAAATACGCTCCTTGCAACTCAAACTCATTCGCAGAAGTTGGAAAGACCCTCAATAATCTTCCCGTTAAGCAGCTCCCCAGGCAGAGCCACCTCTGGCAGTCGGCCGGGCCCAGCACACCGGGCAGAGCTGCGCTCACGAGCAGGAAAATCCTCCTGGAGCCAGGGGCCGGACTCTGCCAGCTCCTGGGCATCGGTTTGTAACAGCACCCAGGCCAGACGTCCTAAGGGTCCCAGCCCTGACCCCACACCCCAGGCGAACGCCAGCCTCTGGGGACAGCCTGCTGCTGGCTTGTCCCCAGATCGCCTTTTTCATCAAGAAAAAAAAGGAGCAAGCATCCCAGCACACGCAGACCCAGGACATTAGCGTCTCGCTGCCGCAGCCTCTCTTCCCAACTGGAAAAAGACCCCCGGGCCGGGCAAAATGCCGGCTGCGCAGGAGGGACTCGCCCAGCCCTGGCAAAGCGAAGCTGCAGCAAGGAAAGGGCATTTCTGCAAAACCCCAGGCTCGGGGCTTTGGAAAGAGGGAAGAGGAATTCAAAGGTTACATTATTTGCTCCCAAGTTATTACGTGGCATCGTATATATTCGAGACAGTCTTAAGCCCTCAGTGGCCAGCGGACCAGCGGACGCTGGAGCGTGGAGGCTGGCAGAAGCAGAAAGCTGCTCTTCGTTTTGCCCCTGCGGAGGAGGGGAGGAAATCTTGCACCGCCTTTTCCACTGACGCAGCGACGAGAATACATACTTAATTTAATCTGTGCCATTTCCAGTCATCAACTTCTACGTGCTTCCAGGAAGCACTAGGGTGATTCTCATTACGTTTGAAAATTGGGAAGTCAGCAACCAGCGAAGGCGGTGCTCCCCCCGGAGCTGTGCCAGCTGTGCCAGCTGTGCCAGCTGTGCCAGCGCGCTGCCACCTCCACGGCTCGTGGCCGAGCCCCCCGGGCGCTGCCCAGCCCTGCGCGGCGGCGGAGCGAGGGGCACCCAGACCTCCAGCCCCTCTCCCCAGGGAGCTACCCCTCTCCTGGCGACGGCAGAGCCGTGCCTCCATCAGCGAGCGTGGTCTAAACCAGGGCTGGACGTCGGAGGTGCCATCGCACCGGTGTTTGCCGCGGCAGCAGGACCGCACGAGGTTCTGCCCCGTCGGGATGCTCGGGGCTGCCCCTGTAAAGCCGGACGGGACCCTGCCTCGCTTTTACAAGAGCAGCGGCTCCTCGGGAGCCCGAGACCACCGCGTCTCTGCCGAGACCACCGAGGTGGGGTGGGAGGAAATGCTTGTCTGCCCTCAAGCCGCGTTTTGCCGTCGGAGCAGGAGCCTCGGGCTGTGAACGCCGGCAGCTCCCAGCCGCTGCTCCTCCAAAAGCGACCGGCCCCCAGCACCGCGGCCCCTCGTCCCTGGGGATTGATTTAGGACAAGAAGCGCAGGCAGCCCCGCGGCATCACAGCGGCCGACCCTCTGATGTGGTCTCTCTCGTGTCTTGTAACGTGGGTGAGCTCACACTGAGGCTGCCTGTGTGGATTCTCTGGTGTCTGATAATGCGGCTGTGCTCCAGGACAGGACTGGAGGGGCACAGGCACTAGCAGGGTGCCCCATGCATCCCCCCTCCCTGCCCTCAGCTGTTTACTCACAGCCTGTAGTTTTTGCCCCTAAATTTATCAGCAGTAAAACGTTTCCATAAGCACCAGCGGCCCTCCCAGCTTGCAGCCTGGCAGAGCAGGGAGGGACCAAGGCACAGCAAGTGGTTCTGCGGTGGCAGAGACCAAGGCTGCCTGGGACTGACACCCTCTCCCATCGGCTGTGTCCAGACACAAACAGTTAACTCCCAGGGGAGGTGAGAACCCAACTCATTTTTTTAACCCAGCTCATTTTTCCCCTGTGGCACCAGCAGCAGACGGGCTGTTAATGACCTGCAGGCCAATTGCTGCAGCACAAAACTCTCTCGGTCCAAAGGGAGCCAGAGCTGGCTGCGATACATGGGAGGACCACAGCCACCTCGCACTCTGGAGATGCGACAAAGCAAGAGCCATGTTCCCATGGGCTCCTCGCTACCCCGGAGCCCAGCACGGGACCACAGGGACACTCGCTTACCCACTTACACAACACTGGGAACGGTTTGGTGTGCCTGGTTGAGAAGGAAAGCAGTAATTCCACCAGCCAGGAGCTTGAATCTATCCCTCATCTCCTACAGCATCACCGCATTAGCATCCTTAACTAGACACTTCAATATCTGGGTGATGACAGATGGGTGGAGGGATGATGGATGGGAGCGTGCAGCTAGACGGACGGATCGATCCCCGCATCCCTGGCAGCTGCTCCCGATAACCCAGCCCGAGGCGAGGAGCAGCCGGGGGCTTTGTGAGGGCCAGGGTCTGCAGCAGAGGTCTGGATGGTGTGTTTGGGGCTACAGAGCCTGAGGACACCCACACCAGGGCACGGAACCAGCAAGGCAGGCTGTATTTAAAGGACTGGTAACGTCAAGGCTTACAGCGGCTGATGGGCCGGCTGTGAAGGAGCTTCAGGAACAGGCGCTGATAAGGAAAAGCACTGGGGAGACCACAGCCGTGGACACTGTAAGCGCAGCAGCGCGATTTGGGCTGTTGTCTGCTAACACCCAGCCTAAGACATCGTCAACAAGCGGCAGCCATGGAAACCCCGTCCTACACAGCTGATGGGGACAGCGAGCACCAGGCACAGAAAACCAACCGAACGGCAGCCCGGCTCTCCTGCCACCGTCCCTGTCCCGTCAATCAGCAACTGCAGCCAAAGAGCCGGTCCATGACAAAGCCCAGCACTGCTGGCACCCGAGCCCTGCACCCGAGCACCCACAAAGGCAACAGCTTCGTGTGCTCCTGCAGAGGGGCTGCTCCTGCCCGGTGGGACACAGCTTGGCCTCTTTGCAGCCACCTCTGCAACCGGGACCGCTCCTGCCCAGTGGGACGCAGCCACCTCTGCAACCGGGACGGGCTCCTAGAGCAGCACGGAGGGGAGTGCTGAACCCCCGGTCGGTGCTGAAATAACCACGGTGGGGCGGATCAGCCCACTGCTGGCCGACGCCAGCGCGCCGCTCCGGCGGTGTCCCTTGGCCAGGGCTCGAGAGCGGCCACCCCGCAGCTGAATCGACAGGTCTGTTAGCCCCAGCACAGCTACACCTGCGCTCACGCGTGCACCGAACAGCATCTCTGTTAAATTAACAAATAGTCACGAGCAGGGCACGGGGCAGATCCTGGATCCCAACGTTACACCAGCCAGGAACAAGGCAACGATCCCACGGCTCCGGCAGGATCACCCACTTCGCAGGGCCCCGGGGAGCTGGCGTTCCCGTTAGCCGTGCCGGCAGAAAGCGAGCAGGACTCTCGCGTGGTCTGCTCTGCGTGCCCCCAGGAGGCGTGGGGGAAGCTGCCCAGCCCACGGCCCCGGGCACTGCTGCAGGACCACAATTTTCTCTTTATTTCCCCTTTTTGAATGCAACCGAGGAAAAACCTGGGGCCATTTGGAGCGCATTAAGCGGTGGGAGGCCAAGAGGCGTTCCTCCCAAGGCACGTTCAGCCGACGGCCGGCACGCCTGGGAACTCCAGCTGCTCCGTAAAAGCAGGGAGGACACTGGGAGCTTGTTTGCCGCTGGACTCACGTGGGGTGGGACATTACGAGCTGACGGGAGCATTTCCCAGAGCCCACCCCCCCGCTGAGTCAGCCTCTGGGGTGCCACCACAGCCCCCCCACCTGCGGGACACCTTCCTCCAGCATCCTTGTCCTCATCTCTGCAGCTGGTGATGTGGAAAAGGCACCGGCCAGGCTGACCCCCCCGCTCCCTCCCGGGCCGGGCTCTGCACCCCTTTACATGGCTGAAGCCACAGAGGAAGGCAAGGCTGGAAATCGGGGAGCCGCGCTCTGGTGCAATGCGGTTCCGAAGCCGACCGTCACCGAGCTGCCAGGGAGCACCGGCACAGAGCATACAGCCGGAGCGGCTCGCTGCTCCACACTGCTGCCACAGGCCACAGCTTGGGAAGCACCAGCTTAAAAGCCCCCAGGGCCGCAGGGGATGTTGCGAGGAGGGTGCTGGAGGATCCGGCCAGAAACCCCACGCATAGAGCAGGGACCTGGGCAGAGCTGGGCTCTGGGGTAGCGGCAGCAGGAGCTGCCCCGCTGTGGGGAGCCATGAGGTCCCCGAGCTCGGATCACATCCCATCAGGTCCCCCCACTCCAAAAAAGCCACGCGCAGAGGCACATGGAAACCACGAATGATGCAAATGCTGGGCTCCCGCTGCCTGGCTTTACGAGCACCCGTGAGCACGCTGCGTCCTACTGAACCACCATGAGCTGCAGAGTCACGGCCCCGTCTGCACGGTCCCACCAGCCCACGGACCCACGGATCACCAGGACGCTGCAGCAGCGATGAGCCCACGGCACGCCAGCGGCCGGCGTCACGATGGGACCTGCCCACCGGCAGAGGAACCGGGGCCACCTCTCCTTCAGCTCTGGTTTTCCACCCAACTATGTAGAGGAAAATGGAGAGCACATGGCAAATTAACCCCCGGCTGTCCGCATGGACGCCGGGGGCACTCGGGCCCTCCGAGCTGCGGTCGGGTAGAGCGACCCTGGTGGGAAATGGCTTTTAAGCCAGGGTTGGGCTGTGCGGGCAGGAACGCTGGGCACGAGCAGAGCTCTCCTCCCGGTGACAGCGGCTCAGCAGGCTGGGCTCGGCCCCAGGCTGGGACACCAAGGGACGGCTGCAACGGGAAAAATACGAGCAAAATAAAGCGAGGGGTGGAGGGAGAGAGGTGCTGGCAGTGGGGCGGGATGGCACCGAGCAGCGGCTGCCTGCGCCCTCCCTGCCCGGTGCCCTCCCTGCCCACCCGGGTGCTCCGCAGGCCAAGGGGATGTTTGGGATGCTGACAGCGATGCTGCATTTATCCAGGCTCATGCCACTCGCTAAACTCATCTGTTCGACTCCTCGACACCACCACTCAAACTTTATTAGCAGATAAAACATCGATTTTTTTAATCTGCCACCAGAGGCAGGGCGCTCGCCCAGCTCAAGTTCACCGAGGTTGTTTTCATAATCACTAACGTCAAAAAGATGCTGAAAAAGCACACTTAACCAACGCCCCGAGAGCCGGGCAGAGCCGCTGCCTGCCGACTGCGAGCCACCCATGAGGACGAGCCCGCAGCAAGGGGACGCGAGCGTCTCTGCCGCTGGAGAGGCTCAGCATAAGGAATGGGTTTCAGCGTGGGTCGCACAGGTCTACAGCACACCAAAAAAAATCGTGACAAAAAAAAGAAAATGAGCCATACATCGGCCAGAGCCGGGGCAGGACCGCCCGTGCGTCGCCCTGTGCCAAGAGAGCATAAAGCTCCCATTTTCTCCGTGGCATCCGACTGGATCGCAGCTTCCCCCAGTCAAACGTCTCAATGGCGAGAGCGGCGCACGCTGTGAGAGCTCCCCGGCCGTCCTGTGACAGCGCGTCTGTAATTCACGGGGGGTTTGTGCCTGACTGGCAGGCAGCGCCCGGCCCCGGATGGGACCTCCTGCCTGCAGCGGCAGAGCCCTCGGGTTTCCCATCCCGATCCCAGGGACTCGTCCAGGAAAGCCTCAGGATCAGAGGGGCCGGTGCAGAGAGGGGTGGGGGGGCAGGATGGGGCGTTAATGCCGCTTTGTGCTCCATTCTCCAGGGGAGGAGGAATGAACGGAGCCCATCGTGGAGCCCTGCCACCCCTGCGGGCACCCAACGTCCCTCTGTCCGCTTGTGATTGAATCGGCCCCTCGGATGGACGGACGGATGGATGGACGGACAGCAAGGTAGCCCAGAAAGCGCTGGTTGTTTCAGCTTCAGAGAGAAGCAACCGCAGGGACGGTCTGTCCTGGGATTTCAGGGTCCCTCTGCACCCCGGCAAAGGATGCCCTGCCCGCTCAGAGCGCTTCTCCCGGGGGTGTCTGCCCACCTGCCCCCCCACCACCGACGGAGGGGAGGACGGGGATCCCGGGGAGAGTGACCCCGCACCAGGGTCAGTGCCAGGCACGGGGACGCGACGCAGCGGGCACGGGGACAACGCCGCGCTGGATCCCACCGCGCCGGCGGGGACCTGCCGAGGACGCGGACACACGCTTGCGGCCAGGATGAATTCTGCTTTAGGATGAAATTTAATGTTGGGGGGAAAAAAAAAAATAGTTCTGAAAAGTCACCTTACAGTAAATTGATTTTTTTCCCCGCACGGCAGTAGCTTTAAAGTAAAAAACCACAAAAACAAAACAAAAACTTCTTTAGGCATTTCAGAACAGTTTTTCCTAGTTGTTGTGAGAATTTAGATCAGAAAACGTGTCGGGTAAAATATTCAATTCCCCACAGCGTGGAGAGCCTCATCAAAAATCCATTTGAAGTATTACTCTCAAATCCCTCATGGCAATGGGATATTTTAAGGTCAGTTAAACTTATTATTCACTCAAGATTTTCTTTCAGGTCCCTGCATATTTCAAACAGATTTTTCCCCATCTCTAGCCCAATTGTGTTACAAAAAGCCCTTTCCCTTTTTTTTTTTTTCTGAAAAGGAAAAAAAAAAAGTTGTCAAAAGAAAAGATACTAATCAGAAACAGCTTCTGAAGTCTTAAAACCCGCTACAGTTTGTACTTGTTACCAAAAAACACCGACGCTATCTCCAGATCCCTAAATCCCTTGACTTTTAAAACGCTGAATGAAGCTGTGCTTGGAAAAGAAGAATTAACTCGAATTTGTTTTTCTTATTTGCAATTCATTTTCCTTGAAACAGCGTATAGACACAGATTTTTTTTTTTCCCCTCTCCCTTCCATTGTGCAAGGAAAGAAAGCAACTTCAAAAAGTGCAACCTGCATTATTTTGGGATTATTTAGGATTTCCAGCTTAATGTAACTGCAATTTCAGCTCCTACCATCCCTTTTCCCCCTAAGGACACTATTTTTTTTTAAAAAAAGAAATAAAGATCACCCAAAGAATACAATTTTTTAATTTGTGAAGTGTCCCCACCTTGGGGAGGATGACAGCACACAAAACCCAAGAGGGGTCAGCTCTCAAACCAACGGTACCTGCCCAGGGGTCAGCAGGATCTGTCCCTGAAGAGACCACACAACAACCCTGAACGCAATGTGGCTGGTGCAAAACAACCAATATTTTAGAGAAAATAAAACAATATCTATTTTTGCAACCATCCACGGTGAAACTTGACAGCTGATGATGAGGTTCTGAAGTAGCAAAAAGATCGGCCTTTCCCCTAAAGCACAGATGTCCGTTTTCCGCTCAAAACCTCCCAGTTTTGAAACACCAACACTGACCAAATCCAAGATTTCACTCAGAAGGTCGTCGCTTTCTTTATATTTAAAAGAAAACGCAAACTCCTGCTTTGAAGAAAATTAGACTTTTGACCACAAGAAACCAAAGCTTGATTCCCCGCTGACCTGCGAAGGACTTCTGCTTGTGTCTTCCCAAAGAGAGAAGGTTTTCTGGAGAGAAGATGAATCACCGACACAAAGCAGCTCCTCGAATTTCCAGGGGTCCTCAAAAGCTGTGAGTTTGGGTCATTTGCAAAGCCGCCCGCAAGCCTGCACAGTCCCAATCTCCCACACCTGGGAAGCTGGCTGGTGGTCACGGCAGAGCACAACTCCTCGACGCTGCAAACTTCTCCTCTCCTGTCCCAGCCAGGAATATTCCATGGTCAGCATCTTCCATCTTGTTTTGGCACTTCCAGATCTTCTCGGGAACTCGGGGAGAAAATCAGCTGCTAACCTCACAAGAGGTTGAACGCAGGGATGGACCAGAGGACGCAGGTTCCTGCCTGCTCCAGCCCGGCCCCTGTCCTTACACCACCACCTGATCATGCCCTGAGCCTGCACCGACACCACCCGTCCACCTCCTGCACGAATTCGTTCCTCTGCGCTCCCCACTCCCCAGCATCCCTGTAACGAAGACAAGATATTGGGCCATAGAGATGTAGCATGGGGAAGACCAGGACACCTGAAGGAAGCATGGGCTGGGAGGGTCCTCCCAGCTTCTCCGAGTCCTTCCCAGCTTCCAGGGAGGACAATGCAGCAGTGGGTAATCACCAGAAAACGATCCTGAGGACCATCCCTAGAAGCATTTCAGGCACGTTTATCTTCATCCCCAAAGCCCTTCAAACGCATCCTCCCTCCTCCCTTGCCCCACGTAACGCGTGGTTCAGCCACTGCAGGAGGAGGGTGGCACCGCGTAGGACCCGGTTTCCAAATTCTCCCCCAGAAAGGACGATTGCTGCAACACAAATGGTTTGAGCTCAGCTTCTCTGCTGAGTTATACGGTTTGGTAGGAGCCAGAGGAGAGCTGATGCAAACCAGACCTCGCTCTGCCCAAGTTCAGTGGCTGGAACAGCGCATGCTTGTCCCACGGATCTACTCGTGCTCTGCTCCGGGGAGCGGACAGTGATCTTACCAGCGTTTGGCACAGATTCTCCTGTTTTCAAGCCAGCCCAGCCAGGTCAGTGTGAATTAGACCAAGACACCAGCCTCCCCCAGGGCCCACCCCAATTACGGCTGCGTTCTTCAGACCCCGTAACTTATACGGGACTGAGACAGACACGAAGGCACTTCCAAAGCCCTGCCTCCCTGGGACAGAGGGGTCATCCTTACAAATCATTGGCTGCTTCCTGAAAGATGCTCAACACTTATACCCCAGATAATCATTTCACAAATTTATGAAGGTCACAAACAATACTAAGAGCCCTACCCAAAGCCAAGAGTAATGCAGCCAACACAGGAGGCGAATTGAGCCGAGAGGAAAAGATTGCAAGTGCCCATAATCTTGCTCCAGAGAGCAGAGTTTAGAAATTATTAAACAGTTAGTATTTCCAGCCATCTGGCCTGCATTTCTCCATTTATTCAATAAGACATATGTTCCTTTTATCCCTGCCACCGCCAGCTCTCCCCTGTTCTCTGAAAACACGTGCATCCTCCGCTCTCCGCTCATTTTCAGCTCAGCACAAAGCAGAGGCCGCGAGTTCGGCACACAGCGCTGATTTCTAACAAGTGAACGTGCCCGTTATAGCCGCTTCCACCGACAGATTTCTCCCACTCGTACCTAAAAATCAGTGTTTGCACAGAACGAGGCAGCTTTGGCAGACTGAGATGTAATTTCGAGTTGGGAACCCCACCGATGCAAAGCAGCATCACTCCACCGAAGCCACGGGCATCCCATCGATTCCTGCCAGCCAGGGTCTGGAAGGAGAGATCTCCTCCAGCTGTGAAGGTGTGGAGGAGCAGAGCCCACGAAAAGCGTGTCTCTCCGGGGGCATCACAGCACACGTATGCCAAAGCAAGGAGGCAGATTCCACACCGCTCTTCAACCCTACTCCACGCAGGCTCTGCCGTACGCTAACACGTGCAATAACACATCCAGGCCATCCCTGCCAAGGTACGGCACCACAAGCCATCTTCTCTGATCATCCCACTCTTTGCACCTTTCATTTCCAGCTACGATTTCTTCCCTTTAACGAGCAGAACGCCCGTCCAGGAGGACCAGAAGCCAGGACTGCAAATAACGGATAGAAAGGGAGGAAGAGGAATGCTGCGCTGCTCCACCAACACAGGCTCCCACCGCCCGAGCCAACAGCATCGCCCTGGACCTCTACGGTCTTCAGAGGGCAAGAGAACAAGGAGATCCAACAGTCTGTCCAAGGACGGCCAATGCTGTCACACTGGTGTTGGCCATGGGAAGAGACCTACGAGCCACGGAGGCTGTTTCAGAGCTGCAATCATCACGAGCAAGAAGATAGAGCTGTTGGTTGGGATCAGGCTGAGCTTCCACCAAGCACAAAAACTCCAGCCCTGGCCACCTGGAGATGGCTGCTTTCCCACACCACAACTCTCATCCCCCACCAGCCCACAGCAAAGCACGTCTTTATCTTCGCATCAGCTCTGGCTGCACGTTCCTCATCCATGAGGCTCCTCCGAAGACTGCCCTTCAAGCGGGAACAGTCTCTTCGAGTCTGCAACAGGGCAAGGAGTGAATTACGTTTAATTACACACTGTCCAGGGTCTTAAGTATCAGGCCAAGTGTTACCAGATGTGCAGGGATCTCTGTCAAAGCTATCTGCAGGCTCGAATGCCTGCTTGGATATTTAATATGTTGGTATCTGGGGTGTGAGGGTCAGAGACGGGGTTTTCGATGCAGATGTTACAAATCTTTTCTACTCTTACCATCACCTTTTAATAACGCCATAAATCATCAGGCACTTCTCCAGCGACCAGGTAATTGCCCATTTGTGTATCTGAGCAAGCTTAGCTGAACTCTTTACTCTTTCCTGCCAGCAAAGGAGATCTGCCGAGAGCAAACTCCAGGGTTTTGCGTGCCCCATCTCTCCTTCAACAAGTCATCTCTTGGCATATGTGCTTCAGATGCATTGTGGCAGCACGAGAAAAAGACAAGTAACTGATACAGGAAGATTAAAAAAAGGTTGGATCGGTCTGTTCCTAATGCGAGCCTTGCTGCTCGCAGTCCTTTGATTGCAGCAGAAATAAAAGCTGGAAATTCACTGGAGGCAAAGGAATTAATTAAAAGGAGAATAAAGGAGCATCAGTCTGTTGGAGTCCTGGCATCGATTCTGAGACTAGTTTTGAAGTGGCAACAGTTGTACTTGTTCTTTAAAGTTCTTCTTCTACGTCCTGCACGGTGACTCGGGGAACTAACGTGCAGCACGCGCAGTGCCCGATGCCAACGGCCGTCCAGGGACGAGGCGACCCAGCTGGCACAGGACCTACCTGCCTGCTGGTGGGGACACCCAGCCACTGCCTCGGCGTCCTTCCACCTTCTTCTGCTTCCAGGCTCTTCCTCCAGACCCTGGAGGAAAGGAGATTCCTGCAGAAATCGGGTCTCTCCAGGACCTCACACCATCCTACACTGAACTGCTCCTAACTGCTTTCTTCTGATCCACTGAGATCTTCAAAGCGTGGTGGAGCCACCATCCTTCACCAGGCAGCCAGCGCCCATTTTGGGCTTGTAAACCATCTCCGGATAGTTTCATAAATCTGCAAGAAATAACTGCTGAGGTTTTGCTGTAGGTGAGAAGAACGCTAACCACAGCTCAGACTGGGGTTGTCTTCAAACACAGCTACGCACATACATACGGACCACGGTTCTTCACAGCTTTCTTCTGGTTCCTGAGCCTTCAGTTTTCTTGTCTTCGGGAGATACTTGCTTCAAGCAAGAACTGAGACTCTCCCCATCCCATGACTCCAGGAGCTACGGCTCCAAAAAAAACCACCAAGTCTCTTAAGATTCATAACAAAATCGGAAGAGTTCCCAACCCTGCCCTCCACCCACATTGTGCTTCAAAAATTTATGTTCAGCTGCCACGCGAAGAGCAGGATCTGTCACTGCGAGCATCCCAGCTGAGCTCAGGAGGGTTCCATGGCCAGATCTCTTTCCAAAGGGCACGAGTTGCCCCTCCTCTTCATCCACGAACTTGGCTCCAGCTTCACCCAAACAGAAGCACGGGGTTTGGGGACTGTTCTCAGGTCAGAGCTGGGTACATCGCACACACACAACCTATCGTGCAATTCATCAGCCTACGATGACAACCAACCAGGAACCCACTAACAACAAGGTGTACGTTAACGCTTCCAGGCAACTGGTTGAGCCGTGATGGAAACACTGACACGAGGCTTCCACAGCCGGATTTAGGTGGTCACCAAACCTCGGCTGGACTGGCACGTAAGCCCAAATTTGCCTTTATTTTAAAGAATGTTTGCCTAGAAAAAGAAACCTTTAGAAGAGGTCTTGCACCATCGGAGTGATTAATGCGAAAAAGGAATCGCTCATTCGAAGTTCCTCTTCAGTAATTCAAGTTTTATGAACCTTTTACACAACGGAGACCTGCTAAGTCCCGTGAATGCAGCAGGCCCTCGCATGCTTCTTGATATGCTTTGAAGCAGAGAAATATTAATTTTTAATATACATAACAAGATCAGAACTGAACAAGGCCATCCCTTGTTCTCTGCCTTGTCACAAGACCAGGATCAAACCGAGCGCGCTCTCGGGGAGGACGCGGTGGCTGGGTTACACCGGCACCGCGCGTCCTTCCCATCTGCGCGGTGGGTAATTAGCCGGCACGCCACGCTCGCAGCCCGTGCCTGGGCTAATTACGACGACCCGCTGGGACCCGCTCGGGCTGTACCGGGCTCCGCAGCCCCGTCTCCTCCCCGGGGCTGATGGGCTCCGACGCCGCCTCCGCTCCCCCGTGGGATGCAGCTGAAGCACCAGAGATGAGCTCCAATGCCCGGCACAGGGCAACACCCACCCTGCCATCGTGCCCCGAAGTCCGGGACAGGTTTGGGTGGTCGTGGCATCAGTTGTCCCTGGTGGTCCCCTAAAGCAGCCCAGGCACGCTGTAGGGACAGGGACCTGCAGTAGAGCTGGGGACACCCTTCATCGCGGCCTGGAAGAAAGCGAGGGACGTGGCACGGGCGCACGGAGAGCCCCAGTCGTGGAGCCAGGGGACACAAGTGACCTGGAGCCATCTGCCAGGGCTGACACCAGGACAGCACCCTCCCAAAAGCATAACCCACCGTCCTCCCATCTAACCCAACCCACCTAAGATGAGATCTGAGCTTCGAACCCGGGCGGATGCAGAGCACTGCCGTCCTTTTAGCAAACCTCCCTCTCCACGCAAGCTCAAAATAAATATAAAGCACGACTTCAGCTGCAGGAGCCAGCCAGACGCATCTTGGACCCCAGGAAAACCTGGTGGGTGGAGGGCAGGATGGTGCCCTGGCTGCTCAGCACCGCGCACTGCCGCGGCAGGTTCAGTCCCACCTCTGCACGCAGCCCCTTCCCTGGACCGGGGCGCTGGGATGCTCCCACCACCGCAGTCAGACCTTCATCTCCAACACATGCGCTGAGCCGGCAGCAGCATACGCCCTCCCCGCGGGGCAGGATCGGGCCCTTGGCGATGCCTTTCTCCCTTCTCTTTCCGACGGCTCCTTTGTGAAGGAGAGGCACCAGCGGCAGCTCCGCGCCGCCCGGGTGGCAGCGGAGCGGATGCAGGTTGTCAAGCTTGGGTCTCCGACACCACGGGGGGGACGTTCAACTCCCTCCCTCCCCCCAAAATGGGCTTTTCATGGAGACAAACGATCCCTTCCCTCAACAAAACCTAAATTCTCAGCCGAAAGTACTTGGCAGCGGCCCCTTGAAATTTTTCTCATGGCTTGTGTGGCTTAGGAACATGACTTTCTGAAATATAAAAGCAGACGGAGGAAGCGGCCGATGCTCTTGTTGAAGAGTAATCCCCCCCCAGCCTGGCTACGTGCCCCACTGGGCTGTCGCTTGCAGGGACGGAGCCGGCAGGTCCTGGCCAGCCAGGTCCGAGCGGCTGGGAAAAGCTCTGCCCAGCCATCGGGAACCCACCCGGCCCCGGAGAGCCACCGCCATGCCAGGGCTGCGTCAGCCGGGGACCGGAGGGGCGACCAGCGGTCCCCTCCTGCCCTGCAGCACCTATTGACCAGTGGCAGTGATGAAGGATGCGCTGACGAGCACCTGATCGATGGCACTTATCGAGCCCCCTCCGCGCTCCCGGTAATTGGAGGATTTCTTTGGCTTCCACTCGTATTGACATTTCCTCCCTGGCAGGGTGTCCAGGGGGGTACGTCGGCACTTGGAATTACAGGGGAGCCAAGCGGCACAGGCAGGATCGGGAACAACGGCACGGCACAGCACGGCAGCAGCACGAGGCAGGGGAAACCTTCGAGGCACCATCAGCACCCACAAACAGCCTCAAGGAAGTGGAAAAAAATAGTAAAACAACCTGACATAGGACTGCAGATGTGGCCGAGGAATTTCAGGGTGCTGCCCCACGGGTGCGGAGAGGCAGAGCACTGCAGGAGGCAGCTCGGGCAGCCACAGGCAGCTCTGCCTTCGGCTGGAGCAGGGAGGTAGGGCTCTGCTCCAGGCGCCTGCCTCGCTGTGCTGCGGTTTGCTGCGGGGGGCTCGATTTTACCTGCAGCAAGAAGAGAGTCTGCTTGTGCTCACGGAGGAGCCATCCTGCCCTCGGCCAGGTGCTGGTGCGGGGAGCGGAGGGGCGCAGGCAGCAGCCACAGGCAGCCAGCCCTGCCCACAGCCCAGGTCCCCCCAGGACCAGGGTCTGGGATGCTGCGGGCTCCGGAGCAGCTGGGAAGTTGGGCGGCGCAGGAGGGCTCCGCCAGCCCCTGCCAAGCAGCACCACGCAGCGCCGGGCAGGAGGCAGAAGCGTGATGTGGCCTCCGGGGACGGGATCTGTCACTTTTCTTGTCCCTTCCCATCAATCACCGGCGGGTCCTTTTTTTTATTATTTATTTGGCACAATACAGTGCCCGCCAAAAGCGGCTGCTAATTCACCAGCGGAACTAGCCCAAAGGGTGCAAGCAGGGGCAGGCGAGGAGATGGCCAATTCTTCATCACAACTGCAAAAACACCTCGCGTGCACCCACGCGTGCCCGTGGGTAGGCGTGCACGCAGACACGGCCATGCACACACGTGCTCTTTAGGGGCTAAGTAACAAATCGATAGCAAAGTGGTCAGCCCTTCCCTCAGCAAGGACGCTTAACAAGGTCACCTCCTTATTCTCTCCAGACTAATGAGTGGAGATTACTAATAAGACCTCAGTGACAAGTGACTATATTAATGTAATTCTCTCCCGCTCGTAATCAATTTTGTGTGTTAAAATGCACGGTGAACTCGGCCGCCTGGGATGCTCGTGGCACCCCCAGCACTGTGGAGGGGTTTTATTCCCCTCGTGTCCCTGCCCAGCCGTGGCGTTCCCTCGGCAGAGCACTCTCGGTCACACAAAATCCCTCCCAGGAGCCAGCAGTGCACCCCGCTCCCAACGTGCTGCTGTTCCCCTCGGCCGCCTAAAACATTTCTGTGCCGGTGCTTTAATAGCCCAAAGAGGGAACGTTTTCTGCAACTGCTTACCAGAAGCCATCTTGCCCCGTATTTCAGCCTCGAATGGTGCTGGTCCCAGCGCTCTGCACACTCCAGGTCAGGGTGGTTCGTGTCCCCAGCAGCCCCAAGCCGAGCAGCACATGCCGGAACAGGGATGCTCCTTTTGGCCTGCGGCTCTAAGAGCACCTCAGATGTGCAAAGCCTGGATCTCCGCAGGCAGAGTCATCCCTGCTGTCTGCAAATATCAGCAGCGCACGGGGTCGGGCATTTACGTGCCTGTGCGTGGGGATCACTTGCAGGTTCAAATTCAGTTAGCCGGGCACGCTGCCTCTGTGCCCTGGTTCCAGCCCCAGTGGCCTGGCTGACTGCAACATTCCCCATTTGCATTTCAAACGACTCTTCAGATGGAGAGTGACTCACTTAAGAGACGCATGAATAATTTTGAAGGCGTTTAGACTTCTGTGATCCGCGAGCTGCCTCTGCACCGAGGGGAGAAGGAGGTGAAATCAAATGAGTTGCTGTGAATTTTCCATCCAGGACCATAACCACAGAAGGTGAGCGTGTAAAACCTGAGCAGCCACAAGCACACCGTGCCCTGAGCACCGACACATCGGACCTCAGACCCTGCCGAGGGGAAAGCGCCGGTTGCACAGCCCCGACGAGGCTCCCCCCACCCAGGACACACATTGCCCACTGTAACGCCAGACACACGGCGCCCAGGAGTTTAGGCAGAGCCCCAGTAACTAACGGAGCGGTGCAGGATCAGACCTGCTCTTCTCTGGACTCTCAGCACATCTGTGGAAAGCCGCAATCGATTTTTTTGTGTGCGACCACTGCGTGTCTGTCATCTCTTTATTACAGAGCAGAGCTGGCCCACCCCACCCAGGGGGACTAATTCTGACGAGCCCGGGGTAAGCCAGTCTGCTAGAGAGATCCCAGTCGGGTCCTGCAAACCCTGACTCGTGAGAGCAACGCGTGGCATGCCCCAGAGCCCCGGCGGTGCTTCACCAGAGAGGTTTAGATTGGATATTAGGAAAAACTTCTTCACAGAAAGGGTTGTCAAGCACTGGAACAGGCTGCCCAGGGAAGTGGCGGAGTCCCCATCCCTGGAGGTATTTAAAAGCCGGGCAGATGAGGCGCTTAGGGACATGGTTTAGTGGTGGACAGGTACGGTTGGACTCGATGATCTTAAAGGTCTTTTCCAACCTAATAACTCTGTGATTCACACCACCTATTCCCACATCCAGCCCGTCCATCCTTGTGCAAGGAAAGACTCACCTAAAAGCAGACCTGGCCAGCCTGCCTCCACCCTGCGCCTCCCAGCTGCAGGCCAGGCTTTCAACCAAGTGCTTTTCAAAGACCCGCAAAAAAAACCACCCAGAACATCCCTCTGCTCCTCACTTTAATACATTTCTAAACAAACGCACCAGAAAAATGTGGTGGGAGGCGCAGAGGGAGATCCAAGAGCTCCGCCAGCTCCTCTGTCGTCCACCCCCAGGTAGATGAGCTGATTTTTTAGCCCACTGGAGCAGGGCAAGGAGGGCACGGCTGGCAGAGACGCCTGGCACAGCCCTGCACCGCAGGCAGGGCTCGCTGCCGGGGCCAGGTGGGCACGCTGCACCCCCCCAGTGCTGGGGAGCATAGAATCATGGAATGCTTTGGGTTGGAAGGGACCTTTAGAGGCCATCCAGCCCAACCCCCTGCAGTGAGCAGGGACATCTTTAACCAGATCAGGTTGCTCAGAGCCCCGACCAACCTGACCTGGAATGTTTCCAGGGATGGGGCCTCCACCAGCTCTCTGGGCAACCTGTGCCAGTGCTTCACCACCCTCATTGGAAAAAATTTCTTCCTTCTATCCACCCTAAATCTCCCCTCCTTTAGTTTAAACCCATCACCCCTTGTCCTGCCACCACAGGCCTTGCTAAAAAGCCTGTCCCCATCTTTCCTCGAGGCCCCCTTGAAGCACTGAAGGCCGCACTAAGGTCTCCCCGGGGCCTTCTCTTCTCCAGGCTGAACAGCCCCAACTCTCTCAGCCTGTCCTCGTAGCAGAGGTGCTCCAGCCCTCGGAGCGTTTTTGTGGCCTCCTCTGGACCCGCTCCAACAGCTCCATGTCCTCCTTGTGCTGAGGGCTCCAGAGCTGGACGCAGGGCTCCAGGGGGTTCTCACCAGAGCGGAGCAGAGGGGCAGAATCCCCTCCCTCGACCTGCTGGCCACGCTGCTGGGGATGCAGCCCAGGACAGGGTTGGCCTTCTGGGCTGCGAGCACACACTGATGGCTCATGTCCAGCTTTTCATCCACCTCGGTATCCCCTGCAGCACACGGCTTGGTCCTCGCTGCAGGGCTGAAACGTAGCACGAGAGCAAGGGCAGGAATTAAGCCGTGCCATCCGCAATGCTCCACGGATGCACCTCACGGGACCCGGCTGGGGGGAGAGCAGACCACCCTGAGGGGCTCGGGCCCCTTCGGCTGTCCCAAGAGCTGGGGTGCGGGGAAGGAGCCGCCAGGCCCAGGCCTCACCCAGCTCCTGGAGCCCCGGCAGCTCCCGCTCTGGGCCCTGCAGGACGCAGGAGCATCCCTGACGCCGGCCGGCTCCCTAAGCAGGCGGATTTCCACAGCCCTTTGAAAAGCCATTTAGAGCTAAGTCCTGGTATTAAACCTGGCCTTTCATTAGTCAGGTTTTCAATCTCTGCCCGAGCCTGTTTCAGCAAAAAGTTTCTTAAAAGGTCAGGAAGAAGCTTTTAAGCATATTTGCCAATTAACTGTCGTAACCCCCTCCTCAACTCGATGCGAGCTGCCCACTTCCGTCCCAGGGGATGGTAATTACTGTTTTATAAATAAGCTTTGAACTCTCCTAAGTAATAGTCTCTCCTTGCATAAAAGCACCCTCTAAATCCACCGGCCTTTCCCACCTCCTGTCACTGTCTGTGTCTAAAAGTAATCTAGGAAAAAAGACCCAAACCCATAATATTTTTAAGAAGCAACTCCGCAACTCTCTCTTACTTTGTGATGACTATTTCTCCAGCCCCTCAATAATTCAACTAACGGAAACCCTGCAGCCTTCACTGCCGTTTGTGAACTCTTCATGATATCTGGCATCTTTTGAGAAGTTCTCTGGAGTTACACGGAGGTGATAAAAAAAACCTGTCCATGTTTATATGCTTAAACTTCTAGCCCCTCAGGTTACAAAAGAGTAACCGGGGGAGCACAAGAAAAAGGGCATGAATGAAGAAGTATTTTCCAAAGGTATTGAGTCACGTAATACTTATTTTTTTTTAAACCAGCCCCACGATTTCTAGGTGCCCAGCTTTATATATTTATTTAAGCAGTCTGGGATAGCAACGCTGGCAGACTTGAAATCCTTTAGGAACTCAGGTTACTCCTGCACACCCTGCTGCACAGCCTGTATATAAACCCACCATTTATTTAAAAAAAGACAGAGGCAGAGAAAGCATTCCTCAGTTGGGAAGACCACGACGCGTTCCACTCTGCAAGTCACAGCTTTTATCTGAAAAATCGCAGCCAACACCAACATGCAGCTTTAATCGCTTTAGCCGGACGCTGTCTACGTAACAACACATGGAGTAACCCGACTTAATTCTGCTTTGCAGCTGAGCCAGGCTAAAATCCAGACTCACAAACCTGCTTGTATCAGCAAGAACTTCTTCCTCGGCTTCGGCGGGCTTTGGATCGGGAACAAAACTCGGGAGCTGCCACGTGAAAGCAAGGGAATAACGTCAGCGTGAGAGCGAGGGGCAGGGGGGCCAAGTCATGCTCCTCGCCCCATCGCCGATGCGGAGCCGGTGGGAAAGACCCCCCTAAACAAGGCAGGCACGGCCCCTCTCGCCTGCCCTCCGTAATATCAGGAGGATCCCTTTAAACGGTTTCAAATGTTAATTCCTCATCGTGGCAGTAAAAGCTATTTTTAATCCCACGTGAAAGCAGTTTGCAGAAGACCAAACTTTGCACGTGTTACAGATCGCTGCCTAAGGACCGGCAGTGCCGCGCGCTAGGGAGCTGTAAAACGGGGGCACGCCGTCGCGGGGAGACCTGCCCGGCTGGCACGGGCACCCAGCGCTTAAGCCCTGTCCGAAGTGTAGAGCTGGGACTACGACACTGCATAAAAGCAAATGCAAAAGAATGAGCATTAAATAAAAGCTTTAAAATATCTTCTTCATGGTTACAAAATTACAGCTTTTTCCTCAGGTTTCCTGCATTTTTCCTTTGCGTTTTAGGATTTATTTTCCAAACGTGGGGGTGAGGATAGGGGAAGCTGATACAGAAAGGCCCTATTTTTGTAATGAAAGTTTAAAAAAAAAAAAAAAAAAGAAAGAAGAGATCACGAAGTAATAAACCCAAGAAGCACGCCGCAGGACTGAGTTTCTGCAAATGCACCGAGGCAAACAAGGGCCGCTCTCAGCCGTGGAACGCTGAAACACGAGTCCATCAGAACAGATTAGCTGGTGTCAATGAATAAAGATAATGTCCCGGAGCAGCTCTCAGTGCATCGCCATCTGACTCCTCGCAAGATCCTTTTGTCTGTTCCCACCTATGTATTTCTTAAATGTGCCTGTGAAAAGCTCTCCCTGGAAGGGGATACAAGCTCCGTGCCAAAAACGCAGCCTGGTGACTCCAGAGTAGCAGAAAACGTCGGATTTTATTCAACAGCTTGCGCTATAGAGTGTCTTGATCTGTCTGTACAATCACAACACACACAAAAACCCCTCAAGGCATCTACTTAGCTCTACTTTTCAACTGCCAATAACACTCACAGCAAAAGTCAAAAGAGCAGCGCCGGAGCCGCGTCCTTTCCCTGCCGCTCAAAGGCTTCGGGGTTGCAAGGTTCGGCGATAACAAAGTCTGGCTCGAGAAATCCTGGACGCCTTTCAAGAACATTATTAGCTCCCATGAATGGGTTTGAAGGAGAGGAGAGCGGGGGGAAAAAAAAAAAAGAAAAACCAAACCCCACATTGCATGGAGCAGCTCTCTGCTAACCGCCCATCTCCCCTGGGCACGCACGCACGCTCCCGAGCTGGGACACCCCCAGCACCAGTTAACGCACGCACCGAAGCGCGGCGTAAGCATGACGAGCCGCATGAAAAGTTCCTCCCCCCGCATGCAAACCTGCGCACGCTGCAGCTGATCAAAAGGGGAAATGACAAGAAAAAGCTAAATTCAGGCTCCGAGAGATTCCGAGCTCTGGGAGGGCTCTGCAGCGCCGGAGGATGCTCGGCGGCGATGCCCGCTCGCCGTGTGCCACCGCAGCCGGCTGCGGAGCTCCAGCCTGGCCACTCACCGGGAAGCGTTGGCCAACTGTTACTAGCCATCCCATGCTACTTCTTTACTACTTCTGCCCCAAACAGTAAGAAAATAAGGAATTCTTTACAGTTCCTACAAAATCCATTGTGCGCCATCACCCAGGGTGCAGTTTCACAGAGCGCAACCCCGACGGCCGCTTTCTTGTGGTTGCGGCACGCAGAGATGCAAAGGGTCGTTGGGAGCCTTGGCCCAGCCCCGTCCCTGCATGACTCTTTCTTTGGCGTTGGAAAAAAGCAGGCAGAGGAGACGGAAAAGAGGGACTCGGATCATCGATCATAGGAGGAAATACAGGACAGAGGCAAGCTGCCGGACTGAGCTGACGTCGCTGCAGAGTTTCGGCGGATGGAGACAAGGACACTGTTCTTTGGATAAGCTACGTCAGGCTGAATTCCCTAAAACTCCCTTTTATGCAAGCCAGCGTCTGCAGAGCCCCTGCCCTGCACCACCTTCGTGCCCCACAGCCACCGTTATCCGCCATTTCTCCTGCCCTTTTCCCCACAGCACCAGAACTGCCGAGGCCGCACCGACTTACAGTGCAAGGCAGACGGAGCGCCCTAAACCTCCGAGCAACGTCGGGCGGCCGCGTGGGAAATAAGCCCAGCCCTGGCAACCAAAAAGGGAACAATCCTGCACAGAGCTCTCAGCTACGCCCCTGAAACGTCGCCGGCGGAGCAGAGCAGCGTCCGCTGGAGAGCCCGCTGGAGCACACAGCCCACAGCCCCGCTTGCACAGGCATGGTACGAAATGCAAACACCCCGAGCACCCCAAATGCTGCCTGTGACCCCAACTCTGCTCCCCCCAGCACCGAGAAGCCCCTGGGTTGAAAGCGGGCGCTGCTCTGCAGACACCGAGGGCATTACAGCCCTGACACCCCGTAGCGACCCGGCCCACAAGTGCAGTTTTGCCTCAATTCGCACAAGCGAAGGGCAGGATTTGGCCCCCTGCCATCACGCTGAGCATCTCCTCAAATTTTTGCAACGAAGTTCTAAGTTTCGCTGGCAAACAGCTCAGATTCAATCAAGTTCTTGTGTTTGCCTTCGCCTACGCTCCCATAAAGCGGACAGACAGACAGACAGCAAGGTTCCCAACCAGGACACTGGCGCTCCCCAAGCAGCTGCACGAGCGGAGGAGCAGACACGCTGACATCGCTCCTTCTTTTTATTTAGGTTTACTTTAAGCAGTACCGAGCGCCAAAAAAATTAAAATCGCGTTTTGCTTTAGGATAAAATGTCACGTCACGCTTGGATTAGCCATTAGGTAATTTATGTTGCAGTCTAGAAAAGGTGTTTAAACTTCTTATAATTAGCTAAACCGAGAGTAACTCAAGGAATTTCTGACGAGATGCTTGCTGCTTTTGCAGAACGTTTTCTTTTCACTAGTAAAAAGAGCTCCTCCAAAAAAGGGACTTTGGGCTATTTCAAATTTAAATAAAACAAAACACTCTGGTAAGAACAAATGGTTTCAGTCAGCGACTTGCGTTATAATGTAAACTACTCGGCACCCACAAGCAGATACTCCTGCCACAGGAGTGAAATCGCTCAGGATTGAACTACCAAAAAAGAACAAAATAATTCTGTGGCGATATCTCCAAGGGATTTTTTTTTTTTTCTTTTCACATTTACTTAAGACAAGCAACGACCTACAGGTGCCTTGGGGCCAAATATCTTGGCATGAGAAGCAGTTGGGGTAATTTTGGTTTCCTAGCAAGTTCAAATATTTTAAAAATGTTTACACCACTTTGAGATATTCATTGGAAAAACCTGAACTTCTGTCCAACTCCTATTTTCCTCCACTCAAACACACCCCAGCTTTAAACATTTAGCTCTGTCTGGCTTTCCCGGGAAAAAAAAAAACCCTCAGTATAGCAAGGTCTTGTAAGAAGACAAAACAAGAGAGGCAAGGAGAAGAGGAAACTAAGGAAAATAGTTGGGCGCGTGATTGAAAACACACTTGCTCTATGCAGAGTTAAAGCAAAACATCTACTGATTCCCCCCCCCGCCCCTCACTAGAAAGGATGCGACTTCTTCCCAGCACAGCGTACGCTTCCCTGCGACGCATCTGGCCGCGCCAAAAACTCTTCCCTACTCTATTTCTCCAAATTTACCATAACCATATGCAGAATCATCTTAAAACATCTCGCTGGGATCCGGCCAGGCTCCCTGCAAGCACTTACAGCCCTAAAAACTCACTACACAGCAATCCAAAACTAAGATTTATTTATCCTTCTCTCGCTGCGGTCCATCCTGCAAACATCTCGCCGGACTATGGCGAGCGATATGAAAGCGTTCAATCTTCCACACTTTAATTATGTGCTCGCAGTCATTAAACTCCCATTCCACCAAGTGAGATCTATCTTGTAATCCTCACCCAAAAAGATTAGTTATCATCATTATTGTTTCTAGAGCAGCGTAGATCCAAATGGACCAGAGAAATGAGCTAATAAATCACGGAATATTAATACAGTCATAAAAATAAGCGCGCTACTTACTGCGTTTGAAGGTGTGTTAAGTCAATAACTTTACGGTCCAGATGTGGTCTTACAGAGCTGAAACTCTGCGGGTAAAATTACCGCTGAAATTACACTTTCCATTAAACACGCTGATTTTTCACAGGTTCTTATTTTGGCGAGGATTGCTCAATTGCAACCTTCCCCAAAACACCGCGAAGCATTAAGAGCACGCAAGAAACAGAGTATTCCCGCGGGCTTTGGGGAGAATAGGATGGAGAGAGGCAGGAAGGACAGGGAGAGCTACTCCTTTTATTATTTTCAGATGTTTCCCCAAGAACACCGCAGCGCTTTTATAAATCGACACGTTTGGATTCTCTTCAAAATAACGGACCAGATTCTTTCACTGCCTTCGAGAGACTTAGCGCTCCGACTCTGTTTGGCCCGGCCGCTCCAGAGTTGGCCAGGAGACGGGAGTTTAATAGACACCACATGCACAGTAGCTGCTCTTCCGAACGCTTTATCGCCTGAAGAGTTCAATTCCATTGAAACCCTCAAAAACCAAACAACTCCCTTGAATCAATACGGCCCTGCCCTTTGACACGAACCCACCGAGGAATCCAAGCGATACTGTTTTACCCTTCCCCTTCCTTCGCCGCTTCGCTCTTTTAATGCACAGCCAGGATCAAGCCCTCCTGCGAGCCGAGGTCCTCGCTCCCTTTATTTTTATAAGCCCACCGAATTACAAAACAAAANCAAGATTACGAAAAAAAAAAAAAAAAAAAAAAAAAAAAAAATTCCTAAAGGAACCCGGTGGGGAAAACTGTGGGACAGCTGAGAATAAAGCGTTAAAGGTTAAAATCGCCAAGGCTGGATAAGGAAACAAAGCAAATTTCTGCTGCCGGCCACCTGTCCCCGGCTGGCTGGGCTGCGGGACAGGGCACACGGGGACACGGGTGGGGGGGATACACGGGTGGGGGGGCACACGG
>VYZW01017444.1:6570-18094 GCA_013401315.1 Balaeniceps rex
TTCAGTAGTTTTGGAGAAGACTAAATGATGAACAAAGTTGGGGCAATCCCTGAGCTCCATAGACACTCAGCACCATGATGTATCAGTCAAAACATGGCACTGTACCTCGCAAGAGCAGTCACTTCCACATATTGTTTTTCTGAAAACTAGGATTTTCTTTATGCAGTAAGACTGCATAAAGACAGGCTTGGAATATTTCAGAGGTCCGACTGCAGAACACATAGGGGTAAGTGAAGTACAAGCTGGCCAGGATACCGGCAGTCCCAGGTGTCTCAGCAAGCCTTCCCAGGATAAACACAGCATCACTGAAGACTGCAGTGTTCTGGCATCTGTCTTTTTTATTGGTTATTGAGTTAGGTAGGCTAAAGGTATCTTGGGTATTCTGGCAACTACATCATTTCTCTGTTGCCTCCCCTTATATACTTCAAGCCCCAGTTATGATTTCCCTGACTAAAAGTCATTAGTTTCCTCTGAGGTTCACTGAATGGCTCTGCTTAAACAGTTATGAAGTAAAAGCACATCTTCAGAGAAGAAAATATAGGTGTTCTTTTTTTTTTCTTCAGAAGATATCTAAGACTAGCAGCTTTTGTAAGAAAAATAAAATATTGTAAAAGGAAATGTAGAAATTATAATTGATACATAAACAAGAATAACCCTTCAAAACAGAAAATAAATGACTGTAAGACAAAAGACCATGAGCCTCTCCCATATGCCTTGTTATCTTTAATTTTAATTCATATATTCTCTCTTAAACATCCCCATACCTATGTTTTTAAAAGACCTAAATTAAGCTTTTTGATGAACATTTTGATTCTGCAAACGTACATGTTGCTCTGTTGTAATATACACATGAAAACATACACATAGAAAGCTGTTGACATCCACAAAAATGGTGAAGGTGGAACAAAAGTGTACATCAGTGCTAAAAATGATAATTACTGCTGACTGCTGTTATTTTGATAAACAGTAAATTATAAAGGCTGTAGAAGGCTGAGAGAAATAGAAAAAGGAAAAGCAAGTACGAAAATAAATTCTTATCTCTTATGTGCTGGTACAAATTTAGCATCTTTAAGAGCTCACTTGAAGGCAAATTTAGACCCTAGCAGGGCAGTTACAAACTCAGCAGCAAGATATGGCAGAAGAACCACTTTACACACTGAAGAAACCTTTAATATTGAAAGAAAACAGATGAAGAAATATGGTGAAGGAAATAATTGCCTCCAGTATCTTTGGCATACAGAGACTTACTTTCATGTTTAGCATATGGCCTCCACATAAATCCAGGGGATTTTAAATCAAGCTCTGGGGACTGAGAGTCAACCCCAACCCTACTCAGATGAAAGTAAATGGTTCTGCTGAATGAACTGGAGGAATGATGGTCTATAGCAAATGGGTGGAAATTGCCTGCAAGAGGATAGGCTGCACTTGATATTGTCAATTTGTTTATACCTTAGCTTCCAAATACAGAACACCTAAAGCTTGCACTCGGCTGACAGAAAGGTGTGTTTCACAGAAGTGGCATCAGAACATAAATAAATTGGATACCACTTAGAGACTTTAAAAGCATTGAAAAGCAGTGAGATGAAAGGCAAATGTCACTGAAAGTGACAGCAATATTTTCTTCCAGAGCACAGAAAATATAAAAGAAGGAGGAACTCTTTAATAGCATAAAGAGAAAAGATGCCGCGTTTCAGTAATCAAGTACCATACCTCTTTATGGAATTTAAGTAAATACTTCAAAATGGGGCACGTTAAACAGCACTGCAGTCAAAAATCCCTCTCTATTGTTTTCTTGATATAATGTGCAATATACTAACATAAGAGAGGAACCAACTATGGGTTGTGGTGTAGGCAGCTTTGTCTTCACCTGTGATTACCATTTTGGAATAAAGTACTGAGAGATTAATATTTGAGTTGAAACTACATTGTAAAATATTTCACTTTGCATAACTGTACCTTGTCTAATGTTTGCAAATCTCTCTTTTAATGAAACATTATTCCATGATACATTGCTATATTAAAATGTCTCATGACATTAGCTTTACATCAAAGTTTAGAATGCTGGCATTTCCCGCATAATACTCAGCCTGCTGAACATTTTTACATAAATGCACACTTTTTAACCAATCAGGCATGTCTTGTTCATTTTTCAAAATATTATGGCATATTACATCTCAAAATAAAAGCTTAGACACTTGCTTTTCAGACAGATGAGTTTCCAATTGCTAGCAGAAATAATATGGCTGCTGAAACAGAATGAATTAAATTTAGATGATTTTGGGGAGATTATTGAATTGCTTTTTACAAAACACATGGAAGCAGGTGACAGTCTCATGTGCCTTTTGAAATAATTTGAAATGTTTTTTTTCCAAAACAATTTTATGTGCTTCACCTACTGCATCAAGATTGCTCATAACAGACTGTCCTTTCCCACTGCAGTGCAATGAGATGAGCACGGGGAGAATTATGTTTGTGACTACCTAAGAAGTCAAACAATGTAGTGGTTGGGAGCAGAGGGAAAACAAAGTATGTGGATTAAAAAAAAAATATCAGGGATTTTGTTGCAGGTTAACCCAGCCTGCTGATTGTTCTGTGTGCGTAGATCTGTACAGGTGGAAAAGGATTGAAACTGAAGGCATAACGATATGATAAGAAAGTGCCTGGTTACACAGAAAGTGTGTTCAGAATGATAACAGATAATTGCTGGAATGTATATATACTGGAAAGCATAAAATAAAAAATAAAAATAAAAAAAAGGCTTTCATTATTATTTTTCATCTTACTCCTCTAATTGCAACTGTAACTTTAACCAGATACAGAGAACAGATTTCAAGCAGTACATGAATCAAAAAAGTTCAGAAAACAAATGTTCCACCTCTTATAGTATAAACCACAAGTCACTTCCCATCAGACTACAGTAATAAAAATTTCAATCCAAAGCACAAATGCTACAAGACTATCATGCACTAGAGAGAAAAAGAAAGAAGCATCAACTGCCCTGCTAACATCTTCAGTTCCTGCAGCAGAAGGGAAGTAACAGAATTTGTTAAATGAGCATTTCCAAAGCACCACGCCTCCCTCTGCTGCTTCAGAAAAAGACATATTCCCTTCTCCAAATTTGGCAATAGTTTAATGCCGAGCATGTGAGTACCTATCAGGTGGGCACATTCAGAGAAACCTCAATGCCACAAGATGACTTGCAAATGCCACCCAACATTTTGGTTCCAGTTATGGCCAATCTCCAAAACTGTCTGTGTTCAGATACCTATAAATTATTTCAGTAAAGTAATGCACTTTATTAAACCCTGACCAAATCATGCCAAAAGTGTGTGCATATGTATGTATATATTATATAGACACAAAAATACATCCATTCCCCCCTTCCCTCTCTTTCTTTAACATAAAACTTTCACATATTCTACTGAGCTCTGACTCCAGTTTATCACTGCTTTGACCAACCTATATCTGAAATTTATTCTGGGGAACTCTGGACCAAGCACAAAGTTTATGAAGAGTTTAATTAAAAAAAACCCCAAACAAACAGAATTAGTTGAAATTCTGTGGAGACAAAGGTGTCTGCTGTATTTTTTTCTTTTTCTTCCTGTTATATATTATTGGTAGATATAGACATAAAGACAGTCTTAAAAGTATTTATTAGGTTACTGAAGTAAAAGGCTGTCTCTGGAGATGTTTTATAGGCCTACAACGCTGCATGATGGGAGGCTCAGTTCTTCGGAGCTGGTGGCAGTTACACACTAGAACTATACAGAGCTTTCAGTGAAACCCATATGTGCAGGTAAAGCCTGTGCTGGGTTAGGGCTCACTGCATTTGCAAATTGGCTCTGCTTTGCTAGAACAGATTTTATAACTACAAAACTGCAGATGAAACTGGTGGTGTTGGGGGAAATTGTTTCTTATATTGTAGGTCCCCATAAATATTATGAGCCTGAGGTACTGCCAGCAGAGACAGATGAGTCATCTAATATGTTTCCAATAGATGTTTGAACTTAAGTGATTTTACTCCAACCATGCTTTCACCTCCTTTGAATTTACTTCTGTGAACATTTGGAGCAATGAAATTTTACTGGCCCAAGTTTAAAAGCGTATGCATGATATGCATGGTAACTACTCCTGCTGGGCCACAGAATATTTAGGACTGAAAGGGCCCACACTAATAACTACATCTTCTGATACAAGAATTGCTGTTCCATTATGTTGGTTGGAATAAAAAGGGGCCATCTCAAATAATAGTTTTCTCATTGCTGACAGGTGCAACTCTGCTGTTTCTGCTTCTTCCTTTGCCTTTATCTCCAACTACTAATGACAGCAGCCAAAGGCTTCGGGGCTTCCTCCTGCATGCTCATTGCCTAAAAGTCCATTAAAACGAGAAGAAGTTAAATATACACTTCTCTTGGCATTGATGCTGCATGATCCTATCCTGTCAACGTGTGCTCAGATGTTTAGCTCTTGACATATTCTTGTTCATAAAAGGAAGCAGAGCTAAGCAGCTTACATCTGTAGACTCAATATTAATCATCCATTTTACTGTCTTTCCTTGTGAATGGGAGCAGAGATCATTAATATGAAGACACAATTCTGAGATAACGAATTTTCATGTTCTCATTAAGGTGTATCGTGTGCAACGAGAGTATTAAATATCTGTATATTATAGGTACAGATCAATACCAGCTGAACATCCCACAAAATCCTTCTCTCTAAATTGGAGAGATATGGATTTGATGGGCGGACTGTTCGGTGGATAAGGAACTGGTTGGATGGTCGCAAACAGAGGGTAGTGGTCAACGGCTCGATGTCCAAATGGAGACTGGTAACAAGTGGCGTTCCTCAGGGGTCCGTACTGGGATCAGTGCTGTTTAATATTTTCATCAACGACATAGACAGCGAGATCGAGTGCACCCTCAGCAAGTTTGCAGATGACACCAAGCTGAGTGGGGCAGCTGACACGCCAGAGGGATGGGATGTCATCCAAAGGGACGTGGACAGGCTGGAGAGGTGGGCCTGTGCAAACCTCATGAGGTTCAACAAGGCCAAGTGCAAGGTCCTGCACCTGGGTCGGGGCAACCCCCGCTATCAATACAGGCTGGGAGATGAGGGGATTGAGAGCTGCCCTGCGGAGAAGGACTTGGGGGTACTGGTGGATGAAAAGCTGGACATGAGCCAGCAGTGTGCGCTTGCAGCCCAGAAGGCCAACCGTATCCTGGGCTGCATCAAAAGAAGCGTGGCCAGCAGGTCGAGGGAGGTGATTCTGCCCCTCTACTCTGCTCTGGTGAGACCCCACCTGGAGTACTGCGTCCAGCTCTGGAGCCCTCAGCACAAGAAGGACATGGAGCTGTTGGAGCGGGTCCAGAAGAGGGCCACAAAAATGATCCGAGGGCTGGAGCACCTCTCCTACGAGGACAGGCTGAGAGAGTTGGGGCTGTTCAGCCTGGAGAAGAGAAGGCTGCAGGGAGACCTTATTGTGGCCTTTCAGTACTTAAAGGGGGCCTATAGGAAAGATGGGGACACTCTTTTTAGTAAGGCCTGTTGTGACAGGACAAGGACTAATGGTTTTAAACTAAAGGAGGGGAGATTTAGGCTAGATATAAGGAAAAAAATTTTTACAATGAGGGTGGTGAAGCACTGGAACAGGTTGCCCAGAGAGGTAGTGGAGGCCCCATCCCTGGAAACATTCAAGGTCAGGTTGGACAGGGCTCTGAGCAACGTGATCTAGTTGATGATGTCCCTGCTCACTGCAGGGGGGTTGGACTAGATGACCTCTAAAGGTCCCTTCCAACCCAAAGCATTCTATGATTCTATGATTCTATGAACATGCTATTAGGCAGTTAACATAAGGACACTATAGCTGTTTTCCCCTTTGGACTTGCCTTACTACCAAGCCACCAATGAGAAATGCTTCATTTCATCTATTCTTAAACAAGAAACACACAAACATGGACAATTCAAAGTATGACTGCCTTGAGGAGCTGTTAAAATCCAGTTAGGCCTAGATGTCATTTCAGATTTGACGACTAACCACACAGAAACATAATGAAAAAGAAAACATTATTAAACATATCTTTGTCTTAACGTACTGGTAGAACATGGGGAATCGCTCAATTAAGTACCTGTGCTACAGAATGCATGTTAACTGCTTCTAAAATTGCACTGAGTCCCTCTTTGTGAAATTAATCTTTCCGACCATAAAATGAGACCTTTACTTCTTTCTGCACTCTTATTAACTGCATGGCACTTCACTGGCTCTTGTTGATCCGAAGCTGGAGAATTAGGCCACAGAAAGGTCACTTTCTTTCCTTTCTGCTTGCATGCTAATTAACAAGATCTAAACAGCAGCTTGTGTCTAGAAGCAGAGTGGATTAGGTTGCATGCAAGGAACTTGGCAAGCTATGGAAATAGAAGCAGGTCAAGACTATGTGGTCTGGGCTGTGACTACAACACATTAAGCTTGACATCCTGTTTTATAAGCCACCTTCACAAGTGCCAGTAGGTGGTCATTATTTATAATGATCCAAAAATTCTACAAGTTTATTTATGACCATTCAAAAGTTCTCTGTGTTAATTACCACACAGAGAAAAAACATCCCCCTCACCCCTGCCCCACTAATGGTAAAGCTAGAAAAAAAAAAGGAACGTTTCTCCATCTCAGCACAGACAGCAGGAAAGCAGACCTACACTTCACTGTCCCTATACCAAGTAATTTGTAAAAAAGCCTTATGTACTGTCACAGTAGGCTCCTCTTGTGAGGGACTATCCTCTACTCTGTAAATGAGGCTTTTACTACTTCAGTAAAGAGATTTGATCTTCCAGCTTTGTCTAGAACAAAGAAGTGGGTTGTCTAAGTAAAAACATCACATTATAGTCTTTAGCTAGCCATTATAGATGATTTCCCTCCAAATTTAGATCTGTGTTATCAATCCTTTGTTTTATCCTGTCCACTGTTTTCCTGATATGGGTGGCCTGAGAAGCTGTATCTAGTTCAAACCTCTATATTTGTGCATAATGCTACCAGTTCAAATTAGAGCATGTCATTAAGACAAAATTTTTGCACAGGCAACCAGTGTGGAAGAGTAAGAACTATGCATGTAAATATAGAGTGCTTTGATATGTTTGATATAGGCAAAACTGAATCCTGGAATCCTGACTTCCTTTGTGTCAGTTCTGGCATTTATTTGGCATCCTTGTTGTCAAAGCTCATTGTGCTGCTAAAGCCAAGAATCTGTTTGACATGGTAACTACAGCCAAGTCTTCCAATATATTTGAGCATTTTGCCTGGCCAGTCACTTATGGATAACTTTTTCTCCCTGCATGTATAATATGAACCAGCTAAAATAATGAGTTATAAAGTATTTTGATCTGACACATTAAGTAGGTGACAAACATTCACAATCCAAACCCTTTCTCTATATTAGAAATAGACTGAACAAGACCAACCTAGTTAAAATCTTCAGTCAGACCCAAGTACAAAACTTAAGGTACATCTTTCTTTAATGGATACTGCATATAAGCAGTCAAATCTTTATATAAGTATTACAGAAAAAAAAAAAATGTTTGTTATGACCAAACGCAAAATACCCTTTATATGAAAAGCTGCTAAGGGTACAATCATGCTAAAATAGTGGAACTGTAATATACTAAGAGACAAAAAAGTAAACATGCTTTGTTGGCTCTCTACATGTGATCTTATCATTCATTGGTACAGATAAAGATAAAGATAAAGGGCCAAGACCTTTTATGTTTAGGGAGACTTTACAATGCTTCATACCCATTTTCCACTGGTGTAAATGGCATTATAAATGTCAAAAGTGATCCACTCAGCATATATGATAGACACTCATGTTTTGTAGGCTGCTTCCTGAGTTAAATCCTTATCAAAATGCCTGTATTTTCAGTAACTTCTACCATACAAAGTGACTTATACCAGTGTGAAATGTGATAACAGCATCTTGCAACACCTTGAGCAAGTAGGAGTCTGTATAATATGCAAGGCTGTAGGGAACATCAGGCCCATAGGATTTTTTTAATTGCAGCTATCGGCTGCAGAAGCAGGAATATCACACTGAATTTGATCAACAGTCCATTTAGTCTGGTATCTTAATTCTGGTGGCAGCTAGTATTGAAGACTTTGTAGGAAAGCATTTATGTATAAGTCACTACTTTCTTATATTCAGTAAAGAGAGACTGATGCAGACAGAGTGCAGAAACCTACCATGGCTACCCACAATACAAAGTACTGGAAAATTAATCCCTTTTATTACACCAACTATTACACTGAGTATTGCTTCACCATGGAAGGCAATTGCTTTCTGACCTTTGAGGTGATCTGTGTTTGCCCTGAAGCAAATGGACTAACAATCCCTGTAACTATCCCAGACAAGATAGAAGAGTGTATCTATTCAACTAATACATTTCGATGTAGCAAGTCAAATTAGACTTCACAAAATAATAGGCTCTTTTAAGCCAAAACATGAAAAAAGATAACTAATAAGAAATATTTTTGCATAACATGGATAAAGCATTTAACAGACTGCTGGCTTCCTGACACTCACCCTCTGGGCTTATATGCCATGAATGAAATTGCTACTGTGGCTGTCAGTGGGTTTTCATATTTGTTCCTTCCACATTCAAAGAGTCAGTTTTAATTGGTGAAAAGAAATGACAGTGAGCTCAGAAGCCATAGAAGAGTTAGGTTTAATGTTATATTAAAAAAAGGAAAAGCTAACCTTAACTCCAAAATCTGCAGGAAATCTTTGCGTGGAAAGCAGAACAATATGTGTATTTTCAATAAACTACAATGTATGTATATGTTTTATTTTTAGATGAGGATGGGGTATGACAAAGGTACTTTTCTGTGTTACAGATAAGTAATTTTCAAGTATGTAAACTATAAATACAATAAATTAAAACAAAAATAGGAAGAATTTTTTGACACTTTTTTCCCCCTATTAGAATTCTGCTTTGTTTAGCTGCTTCAAAAGTTGATTATAAGGTGATTAAACACCACCAGACAATCTACACTCAGCAGGTTCTGCTGTCAGACATCACACGCAGGAATGGCTTGCTTAGCTTACAGGAATCAGGCCATCATAAGGTAACTCAGTTCAAAAAAATAACAAAATACAACTGGGATACCCCCCAACCCCCTTCATTTCACCATATACACTGACCCAATGAATAAATGTTTGCTACTGCTGAAAGTAACATTTCTCTTTAAGCCCTGAAAATGTAATGATGAGTCTAGAAACAAATCAAGTTTTTTTTACTGCTAGCTACTTCTCATCAGGAGAAATACATGTGTGGTCACATATGCTGAGCCTTCCCCCACCCTCACATTTCTGAAAATCAATGTCCCAGTGGTTGAGAGGCAGAAACTGGAAAAGCTCCTGGTGGGCTATGGTGTCCTAAGCAGCCCATCTAGTAATGATCCTGAACAAGGCAGAACTTTATTATGGGAGGGTATTCTGCAGAAAGAAGTGAATTATCTCCTACGCAATCTACTGGACATTCTGCCCTCCATTAAGATTCCTCTAGGCTGACAAAACCTTTGCAAAGTGCATGGGAGAAACTCCTCACACTGAGACACTGGTCAATCTACAAACATACTTGCTTTCCCTCTTTCTACTGGGCTTTGCTGCTTACACTTCACACATAAAAATGAATTTCATTTCAAATTCTAGCCATCTTACAGCACAGCGAGGACTGCCACATTTGAACAGCAAACTCTGCACAGAAAGCTTAACATGACCTGTCCCCAGTCTACATGGCTTTATTTAAAGTAATTACTGACTGTTCTTAATATGAAGTTCTAGGATTAGAATTGCTTTATTAACAGAACTTAAAGTTTTGGAGCATAAAATAAAGCTTTAAGGAAAAGACCAGCTACAGTTATTTTCATAATTTCTTTTTCTAAATCCCACTGTACTTTTCTGAGTGAAAAATCTATTTGCAGAAAAATGCAAGCAAATTGTCACTGATGTTTTACCTACCAGTAATTTAACAGCCACATTCAATTCCCAAATGAAACCTGAAATAAAAACACAAGTAGGTTAATCCGAGGTCTCGCCATTTTCATTTCAAAGGCTTTTTTTAACATTAATTTTTCCTGAGGCATAAATGAAATATAGACAAACCGTATTAGATTTTAATTTGCTAGAAGTAGATTACAGGTCTTCTCCATAGAGACACTGAACACTCAGTTCTTACAGAAGTAAACTTTTTTCCTGAGTAAAGACAGCAATAGCAGGTGCCTACTGAGAACTGCAAAGGAGGCTTTTTTCAAAGGGTTGACCCCATGAAGTGCAAACATTCTGACTGGGCCCACAAAATGCAACCAGTACAGAAAGATAAGTTTAACAGAGCTGGACCTGAAATACAAGTTAATTCTGTGTTTGATTAAATGCTTGAATTCAGAGGAAAACTATTTAGTCAATATTTAGGCTGAAGAGATCTAAGCTCCCCCCCACAATCATATTATTTTAGATCTTCATCTTGTCCTATTGAGTGACATTTCTCATATCTGACCAACTTGAAGGGCAGACATACATATGAACATAGGGGGAGGGTCTCAAGACCACTGTTGTCTCTAAGTGACTGTCTTTAATTAAGTTAAAAGACAAGCTGTATCTATATTAGGCTTTTAAGGCTAGTATCAGATTAATGGTGCAGAAGCCTCTTTATGGAAGGAAGCTTTGAAACCAGAAATGGTAAATTAAATAACCCTGGCTAGAAATCTAGAAGACAAATAACAGATCTGAGACATTCAAAGCTCTGGGCCCATGCTCTGGTTTCCTGCTGTTCATTTCAATTGCAAAGGACTTGTTCTGACTGAAGGCAAAAGTGACACCCAAAACCCATCTCAGAATTGCCCCAGAGGCCAGTTTACCTGAGGAAGAGCAGGTAGGAAGACATTTCTTTGCCTTCAGGCTCCCTCCATACAAGAGTGGCTCCCATGGGACTGTACTAAAAAGGATTCTCCTGTTAGCCTGCATGCCTGGAAGGAGTTTCTCATGTGACATTTTATGTCTTTGCTTTGAAGCAGGAAAGAGTCAGAGAAGGAAAGGAGTGAATCAGTAGTCAGTCTGATTTGGAATATCCATGAAGTAGTTCACGTACATCCTCCAGCTCTTTTCCTATCATCATCTTCAGCCTTATGAAGGCTTCCAGGGAATCTGATAGTCAGAGGCAAGATTCTCCACTCCCACATCTCTTTTGCAGGGTTCTGTACAACTGCTGGTGAAAGAGGCCAGATTCATTATTAAGCATCAAGAGATTTCAAAATCCCTTACTCAGAATCCAAAAGTGTTTGATTTCTCTTCCTTCAACTGGCAAGGCAATCTGAAACAAAACAAGTTTCTCCTGGAAAAAATACTAGTTTTGTCTGAATCACAAATAAGAAGTATTTATGTTTAGCTATAAAAAAAACCCCAAACCTTTTTCATATAACCAGTCCATTCACCGATATATATCTTAGCTACTAAGCACTGAGTTTTATAGTGATTCTTGCCTTTTT
>VYZW01017449.1:1399-12957 GCA_013401315.1 Balaeniceps rex
CCTTTGCTGAGCACAGCACCTACTCAAATAGTTATAACCAGAGCTGACAGACAGCATAAAAGCAGCTTCTTTCAAAGTTAAGACTGAATCTACAGAGTCCTTTATACTAATTTCACTGTGTGCTGGGACAAGATTTAGAAAATTTAGGCAGTACTCAAACTACAGGACTGAACTGGGGTGTTTCTGGTCACTCCTAACCTCACTTAGGAGGCAACTTCTTCCACAATAAATTTCAAAACTATAATTGTTTATGGTGAGGATTAAAACATGCATATCTTAGATTTACTTTGTGCAAAGCAACATCAACAGGTGACCTCAAACACAGGCAATCAGATCTGAATGTTTTGTTATCTCCATGAAGACTGCCATATATCAACAAAATGNCTGCCATATATCAACAAAATGCTGAAAAAAAGAAGGCTATTTAACATTTTCCAGCTGCTTATTGCATGATTGCATATGCACACACATTTCCTTATTTTTTCTGTCCCCTCATTTTTTCTAATGTATTAAACCAGATGTGAAAAGCAGCTTCTTTGAAAGTCAAGACCAAACCTATAGAGTCCTTTATACTAATTTCACTGCATGCTGGTACAAGATTTATAAAATGTAGGCAGTGCTCTGAAAGTACAAAGGATTCCATCAGCTTTGTATGGAGTCCCAGATGCTGCAGTTCAAGAAGCATCCCTGTCTGTTGGGTATAACTGCTAAATTGTTCTGTCATAACAGCAAGCATGATTGATAGACTTTTGCATATAGCTTCCTCNTCCAGCAATCGGTATGCCTTTTCTTTTGCCATCCATCCAAAAGGCCAATTTCTTAACTAAATCTGATAGAAAAAGCCTTCCCCTAGTCCATGTGAAGAACGCAGAGATTTTAGTAGTCAACTATTCATCCCAAAGCCCATTCTAACCCATNCATACCTCTTGTCAGCAGACTCCAGCCAGCATCTTTGCAGCTTTTCTGTGCCAAGACAAATGTCAAGTCAAGTCTTCAGGAATTTCTCACTTTTTCTTTATGGAAAGAAACTAGGAGTTTCTGTGGCTTAAAGCTGGGTTTATTGCAATACAAATACCATTTGGAAAATAATACCTTACAAACAAATAACTGTCAGGTGGGATGGATAGATTTACTCAAATATAGGGAAATTAGTCTGCCTCCCACTCTCCGGTGCCCTTGAGGACTAGGTCCTTCAGCCTTTTGCTGCCTCTCCCTCTCACAGCCTCAGCACCAGCCCAGCTTATGCACTCACTTTTGGAGAAAGAGGCTGTCTCTTGCTGGCAGGGCAAGAGCCAGGGCAAGACAAGGAGGCAGCCCTTTTTCCCCCAACATCACTTCTTACAGGGCAAACGGGGTTGTACACTCAGCTCCACCATCAAGGCATGATGTCCCACACTGGTCATGCCATCTTTGACATGAATGACCATTTAAGATGAACTTGTGTGAAGATATACTTACTTCTTCCATCTCCATGTCATCCTAGGATGACATTCTCTTTTACCACAAAGGAAGATATTAAACAAGTTCCACAAAAAACTCACTTCCAGATGGGCACCTCCCCTTTCTACAATATCTGTTGCCATCTGGGCTTTAACAGGTCCCTCAGCCACCCTGTAGCTCTTCTGCTGACCCTGATCTCCATCTTCACAAGTTATTTCCCACAGGACATATGTCAAATGCTTTACTGAAATCAAGGCAGATCATCTCTACTATGTTTTGTTTAGAAAATGAATTCTCATTACACACAGACATTAAGGTAGTCTGGCAAATCTACCTTTGATATATTTCTGTTGCATTTTGTTCAATTTTCCTTTTATCTCATGACTTTAAATACTCTCTTATAATTTTTTTTAAAAAACCTTAAATACTAGTGAGATCAAACTAACAGCTCCTGACTGCCTTCCTTCCTACTTTTTAGATGTATTTACTACATTTTTTCCCCCCCTCCTGCATCATCTTAATATCAAAGTGCTCCTTTAGTTTTTGGGTTCAATATGTTTCCTTATCATATAAAACCCCCACTTCCATCCTCACTCTTTTTAGTAATACAACTTTAAAAAAAATAAAGTGTTAAGTGCTAGATTAGTATCACTCACAATACCCAAGTCACCCAATTTGGGGAGTGTTTAACACTGTTTACATCTTTAAAGCGGAATACATCTTACTAATAATTTTTCCCACCATTTCCAACTGCATCTACCCTTTCCCAATCATCTTTTCCTAATTCCCTTCACCCCTTCAACTGGGCTACAATTAGTAATTTTGATGTAAATAAATTCTAGTCTCCAGTTCTCCTACTAGCAATTTTCTGTATATCATCCTTTAAGAATGACTAATCTCACAGTGCTTCTGCCAAATAAAAGACTAGATGCCTCAGCATCCATGTTTCATGACATACTTTATGGACTTATTACTGGTATATAGTTTGTAGTACATTTTTCGTAGATCTCAAAGCAATTTGCAAAGAAGGGTAGTATGGCTGTGTCCATTTTACTGATGGGGAAACTAAGGTAAATAAACAACTTGCTGAAGGCTGGGTAGCAGATAAGTAGCAGAGCCAAGAATAGCACACAAGTCTCCCACCTTTGCAAGTATCAACCAGCCAATACCAGACTCCAAAATTATTTGTAAATGATACTATCACAAAGTAATTTGCTAGACAAATGTATACATGAGTTTATTAATTTTGAACCATTACTAAGTACAAATGCATGTGGATACCTATTTCCCTGTAAAGATTAAAAGCCTCTCTCCATCAACCATGCCAAGCAGTGAGCTGTCATTGTCCTTGATGTGCGTTACGACAGTGCAGCATCCTATGATGACTTCTATTTTGTAAACTTATAAATAACATTATTATTTCTAAAATAATTCATAAATACATTGGCAGTTCCACTTAAGTATGCTAGGTAATTTATCATTAGAAAGCTGGTTGGTAACACAATCAAAATTTAGTCAAACAAGCGTGAAATTTTATCAGGTTTTCTCCATTGGAGACAAAATGGGACAATTTTCCAGGACACTGTCATAACGCTTGATGGCTTTTTCATGCTTCAAGAGTTTTTCTTCAGGAAGACTTCCTCTGAATTCATTGGTGTATTCCTCATTCAGATTGTTGTATCTAGGAGGGAGGATAGGGAAGGAAAATACTAAAATAATCACCCTTTCTGGGATTAGCTTCACCTGTTGTTTATTAGGTAATATTTTGCAAGTTACAGTGCTGTCTGAGTCCTGGACAGCAGCCAAAAAAACAGGACAGTGATATGTGCTTTCTTCGAACCTTTCAGAACTTCAGGATGAGAAGTGCCAAATGGGATGCAGGTGTTAATAATAGCTGTACTGTGTTATTTTAAGAAATTTAAAAAAGAAACATGCTTTTTTCCTCAGAGAAATTTTAGTGCATTGTTTCTAATTCAGAGTTTCAAAGCCTGATTTCCCACCACCACCAAATCAGTGTTTATCTGAATAGTCCTCACCCTTTTTTGTCCCTTCTGGGAGAATTCTTATTCAGGACAAAGTGAAACAATTACATTTGACCTCAAAAAATACATTTCATGTAGGTTTTGGTTGTCTTTTTGAAAAATGAGGTCACTTGACTTGGACACAAAATACCAATTTGAAATAAAATTTAAAAAAACCCCCCACATTTTTTTTTTTTTTTCCAAAGGAAGACTGGAGGTCAAATTTCCTCATAAAATATGTTAATTTGTGGCAAAATCATTTGTTGAGTTCAACCCAATTTTATGGCACTTTTTGACAACCAAAACCTTTTACTTTTCCACAGTAAATGTCACCAATGAAAATTTCATTTTACAGAAGAATAAAGTCCCATTTTATAAGAGGAAGACAAAGTACATGCAGGAGAAACATTTCTAACCATGACTCAGGTCACATTTAAAATAAGAAAATAAAGAACTAGCCACCAGAATAAATGGACACTTGTTTCTCAGGTTACACTGAAATAATTGACAAGAAGCTATGATAATCTTAGATGCTGCAGAGTTAGTGCTATATGTAATAGAAAAAGCAGTATTTTTCTCAAGAGTTCTAGAAGTACACTGCCCTTGGAAATTTTCTATTATTGTCATCATTAAATCACTACTTCATCAAGGTTTCTGAAGGATTTCCATAGAACTGCAGCCCAACGTCTAGGAGAGAATGCCACTCACACGTGACCCTTCCCACTCATGGTGACACAGGTTGCTTCCCTCCCTCTTCTTGACTATGAGTATTACTTATAACACTGACAACAGAAAGTTAACTGTGATTAAATGTTCTGGAATACAAGAGGCAGGCCAACTTTCAAACCACCCTGGATGTAAAAGGGGAATGCAGTTGTGAGTTCCTTGCATTTTACAGACAATATACAGGCATTAAACCTACGCTCTATAGGTGGCATAAAATTGCTTCCTGTGTGTGGGTTAATTGAGCAATTCCATTGTCTCCAGCAGAAAGTTGCTTTTATCTCATTGCCCAGTAGAGTATCAGAAAATAATTCAGGGTTATTCTGTTGAAACCACAGCATACAGCATTAACCAGTAGTGGTCTGCTGTTTCCTTGCGACCCGTTTGCCTATTGTCCTATACTAGCTCGCCAAGATGACAGCAATGTTTTTTTATATATTGGTACAAAGCCAAGTGCAGTGGAGGTCAGTTCCATGACCAAGACATCTTGGTGCTGTGATCTAAACTCCATGCCAACATATTTACGTCCTTCTGTAAAGAACAGGATGCTCTTCTTTCTTCAAAGCATTTTTATATCAAGAATACCCCTTAAATACTTAAGGCTAATTACACCAGTCTTTTTTTTTTTTTTAAACCTTACCACATCATTTTTATTGCAAAATCTCTCTTCTCAAGGCAGATGAAAAATACTAAAGTCTGAACCCTGAATGATAACATATGATCTATCACAACCAATTCTTTCTTACACACTAGTTTACAGGTTTTGCAAGAATTTCTACCCGTATCTACAAATAAAACATCAAACTTTCATTTTCTCACACATACCTGTGTGCAATGGTCCAGAACCCCAAGGTGTTCACCATCATTAAGGAAGCCAAGAAGAAGAAGAATCTCTCCAATTTACCTTCATGCAGCAAGTGTGGAAACCAGTTGCCTGGCAAAGCAGACATTTGAAGCAGAATTAGTTTACCTTGCAGGATGAGACGTGGCTCATATGAAAGACACGAAGATAACTTTGTGTAAAACACAATCACAGCAGGTGCTTTGAACCCCCCCTGTAGCTATTTATGCAGGCTTCATTCTCACAGCATCTATGTTTTTTTGAGTCTACAGTGTACTTTGCTCCTGCTTTGCAGGCAGGCAATAGAGATCTAGAGAAACTAAACTTTCCTAACAAATCTGAAGTGTACTGGAAAACCTGACTCTGCACAACTACTACTGTAATGATTGGGCCATCTTCCCTCTATCTTATCCTGGGCACATAGCTAAATGAATGTCAAATGTGAAAATTTTAGGAAGAGCTAGAATGAAGGCAGTCTCTAGAAATCCTTATTCCCACCTCTCATGCTTTTAATAGGCCCTTCTTAAGGAAAAAAAAAAAATGCATAAAAAGCATTTGTTCAGTGCCTCGGATGGTGCTCCATTATCAAGATGCTACCTGACATTTTACTTTACCTTTCTTTATAGCTTCCTTTAGCCGTGAGACTGCAACGTGTCCTTGTCTTGCACACAGCATTTATTTGCATGAATCAGGCCTTTTTCTACCAGGGCTTTTGGCAATAGTGTCTGGGACATTTTGGCAGCTTAAACTCCATTCAGCAGAGGACAGTACCACCTATATACACCCAGAGTCTTCCCTGCTTGTATTCTTGCGTGCTTTAGTTTGCAACTGTATTGCTTTTGACTTTGTCCATTGCAACCAGTCTGCAAAAAAGCTCAGGTAGTAAATAACTATGGAAATCAAGATGCTTAAAAAGAAAGCCAGCCCCAGTCAGTCTGCATTTGAAGACAATCAGTACCTGAAGTACCATAAAAACATAAAACCAAGGTGAAAAAGAAGTTACAGTAGATACAGAATACCAGAGAGAGCTCTACAGTGCTGTAATGACCTTTTACATTATTTGGGAATACAGAATATTTATTGCCTTTGAAGAAGAAAGAGAGGCTGTCTTCATTAGCAAGTAGAGAAGTGCAATAGGAGCAAATACAGAGCATGAAACAGCTGGTGCTGAGGAAGTGATGTCCACACTATACAGTGCTTAGGGGGGTTCACATCAGACCAGTTCCCACTAACAGCCTGAACACATCAGGCACGAGCATTTTTTTTGTTTAGTTCCATCCAAAAGGAACACAGGTTTTTTGTGCTCCAAGATCACTCTGTGATGCAAATCAGAGATGATCAGTAGATTCAGATCAAAAGCACACTCCTGATCTGAACTAAAACACCAGCATCAATGTGCCTAAAGTCACTTTTCTTTGCTCCCTCAAAGTCTGGCATCAAATCCTACCCACCTAAATAGAGTAGCTATTCACCTCTTGAATGACCTAAAAGGGAGAGGAGGAAAAACAGCCGCCTTTGCCATAGCTGTGCTGTACAAACCTGATAGCCTGCCATCTTTAGTCATCCAATGCCATTCTTAGCTTGTCAAAAATTTTCTACTTAGAGAGAAAGAGCAGTTCCACAGCCCAGGAGAGCCAGCATTCAAAGGATTACACCCCACCCCTGCACACACATATATTTACATTTTTCTCTTTCCTCCACATCTTAGAGTTGTAAACACATTTCTTTTCAAAGCAGTTACCTTTAGCTCTCCTGGGATTAACAGAGAAGAACTGCCATCAGTGCAGCAGTTTTCCCTCACTCCTCTGCAGCTTGCTCCGTGCCACGTTACCCTTCTGCCTGTCACAGCAGCACCGCCTCACCTCTGCGTGCGCGGTTCCTTTTGTAGTATTATCTCAGAGCAAGTTTTAAAACGTATCGTTTAACATTGTCAGTTGACTGAGCTCCTAGGTGCTATAACTTCATTTTAGTAGCTTATAAACTTTTACTGTCATAATTCACAATCAGGTAGTTTTTCATTTTGCATCCCCCAGTGGCCAATAGAAGTCACGGAGAGAGCGCGTGTATCTGATGAAAGAGAAAGCACGCATGGGGTTCGGTGCTACAGCTTGTCAAAGCAGAGTTCACACTGTCTGCTAGGTTATTTACATCGGCTAGGCTAACTGTATGAGCAGCAGGAACTTCCTAATGGAACGGCGTTTACAATGAAATCTGAACAGAAAATATGTACTTAAAAATAGCACTGAGTGATTAAAAAAAAAAAAAGAGGAATTTAGCAGCTTCTAAGAGAACGGAGTAAAATGGACCTTTGAAACTGTCGTAACACTAGCAAAGGCACCATATTGAAATGCTGAAAGTGGGAATGTTGGTTTTATCAGGGTGGGAGGGCAGCCTGGCAAGCAGGAGATCTGGGTTCTGCCCCCACTTCACCACTGGTCTCCTCCATGGCCTGGGTCAAAGATCATTGCTCTGTCTCCTCTCTGCTTCTTTTAGTAATTGCCAGTGTTTAAACAGCGAGGCCAGAAGAACGACACAAAGCTTTTGGAAAATCCCATATAATAAGTGAGCAACAGCATAGGCAGGGCCAAAATTAGACTGGGCATGGTAAGACTCCAGCTCCCATGGCGTTGTCTCTCTCTAGTTTACTGCTCTATCCAAAGCAAGAGGTAGGAGCAAGGCTTTCTTTTCCTTTCAGTGAGGGGCAACAAGGTCTGTCACGGGTGCCTTTCTCTACAGAGAAACAGGGGTGGCAGCAGTCCTAGAGATATCCAGACTGTTATCCTACTGCCAATATGCATTTTCATCAGTGGATACAGCAAAGATTAATGTAACCATTTCCTATTTTCAGCCAAAACCACTTACTTCTCACTTTTTTTTTTCCCCCCTTTTTAAGCAGAAGTTGGTTTTCCATGAAAGAGGGGATAAACCTGGACTACTTTTACTTCTACTTACACTCACTGCACAAAGGATCCTCCGCTAGCAGGAAGCCTTAGGAGAACAGCCGTCGGTGTTAAAACATCAACCATGTGTTTCAGGCAGTGAAACTCCCTTTAGACGCTTTCACTGCTTACCCCACTAACACCTTCCACAAGGTGTCTGCAGAATCCAGCATCCTCCACTGACTGGGTTTGGGGTTCATACTTTCAGGATTTTTCTCTCAGCCATGAATGTCAGGAACCTATTGGGCCAGTTTGGTTTTGCTGGAGTAAGATGCCTTGGGCACTACCGTGTTTGAAGGGTCCAGCACTTTCTCTTCCTTGAATCAGAATGCAATATGCTAACAATTCACTTTCCCCCAAAAGACACTGCCTTTGGGCTCTGTCAATCCATTACTTTTCTATGGAGATTGCCAACAGAAGTGCCAATTACAAGGTTGGTTTGTCACATAGATAATTGCTCACTGGGAATTAACTTTCTACAACAAGCTCCTGAGTTCCATTTTTATTCCAACAATGGAAATACTTTGTAGAATGAATCACCACAGAGAATCAGAAGTTTCCTTTAGCTGTGTATATTTTAAAAAGCCTTTTCTTATTGGTTAGAGGTGAATCGGTTAAGCATTTCATGGCAAATTTAGGACAAGTTAGAAGATTAAGTCTAGGCAGAGTCAGCTCCTCAGGCCTGCTATACCATACATCATTGAAATGAAGTGCCTGGTAAACTTTCACTGACATTTTGCAGTCCTATCGATTTTGTATCAAAAATGCTCAGGTAGTACAAGAGGGAGGAATATTATACAACACCAACAGAAAACACCTGATCCTACCAACACAGGCAGAAAAATAGGTGAAGCAGGGAGTAGGACACGGACAAAAACACTTTCCTGGGCTGCTTCTGGTGGATGACTGACAGCAACAAACTGCTGGCAATACTAGCCATCAAAGAAGATGTGGAAAGGGCTGTAAGCCAGTCTTTGACATATACTAGTGCTCACAAGGTATCTGTCACTATGACACTATGGCACTCTTGGAGCTCTCAAGGGACTCACAACAAACCCCAAAGTTGCATAGGAAGGCATTCAGTTTGTTTACTGAGTAACACCATCATATTTCAGTATTGAGAAAACACAGAAGACTAAGCAAAACAGTCACATTCCAGAAGTTAGTCTATTCTGTATGATTCCCGCATTTTTACAGCTATCCTGTGACCTAGACTATGATTACAGAAAAATTTAATTCATATCTTAGAAAAGGATTGTATTACCTTTCATCATTTCACTACGTTAGTGGGCATATATTTAGTCTTTAATCATATCCAAATTAAAGTCTCAGTCTGCCTCTAATCCTTATTAGCTAAGTAGGCACCAGTGGACACCACCATCTGGACTGCAAGAAATATCCTTTAGCTTTATCACGTTTGGTATTTAGAATCACACAAGGCTCCAAACTGAAAAAAACATAAACCCACAAAAAAACCCCATTTCTCTAAATACAAGCAGGAAAACTGTGTCTGGGGCAGTTTCCTTCCTCTGACCTTTTTTTTTTCCTTACATATTTACATTAATATTTTTAGAGACATGTATTCTGAAATGATTGGCATAGGAGGACAGGTTTTGTCTTGCATCTTCTTCCATTAAAATGTTAGGAGAGGTAAGAGATCCAAAAGAAAGCAGTTTCCCAGCTTGTACTGAAAATATCACTGTCACCCGTCATCTGTTTGCACTCGTCAGATTTTTAAAAAAGTCTTATTTTATCATATTCACACCATCCTCCATAGATGCGTTAAAAATGATTAATGCAGCTTTGACTGTGACTGATATCTGATCAACCTTGCCAATAAAAACCCAAATAAAATTCTAAACTAGTGACATGAAATAGGATATAAAAATGTTTAAATTTTGTCAACACCCTCTGTGCTTCAGCACTTCAAAATACACACTGGAGGATCTACTTCACTGTATCCTGAATTGCTTCATGGCAAACATGATCTCATTGTTTAGAGATGGGAGAACCAGAAATAATCTTGGCTCAGGTTTTAGTGAAACAAGAATCATGGGACAAGACAAAAGCACCCATAGCCTGAGAGCTGCACACTAAGCCTTGTTAAATCTTACAAAACTATCGCATAAACACCATCGTCTTCTTTCAGCAAAAGAGAAAGAACTTTGGTCTTTCAATATAAATAAATTAGTTCAGCTTTATTTTTTTGGGGGGTGGGGGGGAAGTTCTGGTTGGTTTGCTTTACCCTGAGTTCCATAAATTGTCCAGACACCGAATGTTTTACAAGCTCTTTAAACAGAGCTGAAAAAAATACCAAATGTGAGTAATGAGAGCTTAATTTGTGTCATTTGACCTAAGAGAGGTCACAATTTTATTCTCTGAAGTGCTGTCATCTTTAGAGGGTTCAACAGGTAACCAATAGGTTTTATAAATTAAAAAATGATTATTTTGATGAGCTTAAGCTTTTCATCACAAGCACCAAAGAACACCGCAAGAAGCACAATGGAAGAGTTTGGAAAAAATACAGATGGAACAAGAGAATTTTGTATATGACATTTCCAGTCAAACTAGGAGAAAAACAAAACCACGCCTAAATGCCTCTTTGGTTTGGTCTATACCCAGAAAAAGTCTGATCCCAAGACTACTTGATTTATGAGTCAGCAGGACAAAAGTCTAGCTGGGATGAGTAGAGCAATACTCTTAAGTCTTCAGTCTGAAGCACTATAACACAAATGAAGATGCAGGAATATCTCCATTATTTACAAGCTGTGAATTGCATGAATTGTGGTAACTTGGAATAATTAATCTCATTCAAGCAGGAAACACTGGGAAAGAGATACCCAGTGAGATTCCACTTATTTTTAGAAATAAAATGTGAGAGCCCAATAATATGTTGTTTACATACTAATAGGGAAAGTAATCTCTAATGCTTCTAACCAGAGCAACAGAGCAAACATTAAACATTTTTCACTATTTTCTCTAAAGCTTTTCAAGTTTTGCAGAGGACTTCCCCTATTTAGGGGCTTATTCAGTCCCAGTACAGCACCTTAATCTGAATACAGACTGCCACAGAATCCCTTGAAAATGCAAGAATGACCTTTGCTCAGGATAATGGTGCGGTCAATTCCATCTACAGGAATGGCAGGTTTGACAAAATTGAATAGACAGAAGTTTGTTTTTTTTTTTTTTTTTAAAACCAAATTACAAAAATTTGCCCCCCAATNTTGAGCAAAAAGGCTTAGAACATGGCAACTGCAGTCTGTAGAATTTGGAGAGTTCAGGCTTTTTGTTCCCAGCTGGGATAAGAATTTGAAGGCTCTGATAAAAGAGTACTTCTGCAAGAAATGAACTTTTCCTTTTTTTGAATCAATTAAATGTTTTCATACAGACTTACAGAAAAAGAATAAATCACCTTGATATAAAATTAGACAAAAATCTACTGAATTGCAAACCAAATGCAAAAATTTATTTCCTCTATCACTTTGTATAAAAATATTCTATAAAGGAATAAATCACATATATAGTGGCACAACATAGTCAAAATGTTTTGATGCTGACTTTATAAATATTTAATTATATTCAAAGTCAAATTAC
>VYZW01017449.1:15339-27257 GCA_013401315.1 Balaeniceps rex
AAATAAAAAAGTTTGTTTTTTTTTTTTTTTTTTCAAAGCTAATTAGAGAAGTTTGCCACCCAACTTCATAAAAGTGAGGAGTATTTTAGCCAGGAAACTTTTTCAGTTTGCTCAAAAATCTTGAGCAAAAAGGCTTAGAACATGGCAACTGCAGTCTGTAGAATTTGGAGAGTTCAGGCTTTTTGTTCCCAGCTGGGATAAGAATTTGAAGGCTCTGATAAAAGAGTACTTCTGCAAGAAATGAACTTTTCCTTTTTTTGAATCANTGCCTTGGTACTTAATAGTTCTTTGCCCGATTCATTTGGGTAAGCATTCCTGGGTTTTGCCCATCTCTAGGTGATGCTTTTATACCTTGTAATAAAATTTTAATTGAATTGTTAACTTAAAAACAGCACTGCATGTCAAAGAACCATTCATTTGTTCAGATCTTGCAAGTAGGAATTAAAATTTCTTGTCACGCTCAAAAAACCCACTTCCCCTTGTTTTTAAGTTACATGGTTCCTTGTGTAGGAAAGAAGAACCCAAAACTTAACCATGAGCAGTTACAAAATTCTGCAGCCATGGTAACTGCAACAGTGTTGTGCATTAGGGCCAGCAGTTGTGCTCTAAAAAGAACAGTTCTCTGTAACGCAGTAACAACAAAGCTTATCAATGGAAAGCATCTTTAGAAGTACTGCTTCAGCAAGTGGAACTATTTCAGATATGTGAACAAAGGGATGCCTGTCCTTCGGTTCAAGAACTCAAGTGCTTTACTTTTTAAATTTAGTTATGAAAAAAGTCTTTTCTGTACTGAACAAAGATTCATCAGCAAAGGAAAAAGGCCAAGAGTTTCTTAAAGTCTTATCTTGAAAGTCAGCAACCCAGAAAAATCTCCAGTTCAGGGCTTACACTAAATACTCCGTAACAGGCTGAATCTGAAATAACGCCTTTTGAAACACTAAGTTCTCTGGGAATTGCAGTATTCATCTGCAAAAGGGTAAAACCACAGTGAGACCATATTGTCACAGAATCTGGTTCTTCCAGTAGCTGGGCAAAGGGAGAAGCGTAAAGAAGGCAAGAGAGAAGTAGTGGATCTAGAGTAACAAATTCCCTAGACAGTTTTGAAACACTCAACCCAACCTCCTTTCCCTGACAACACTGTGGAACAGAAAGAAAGGCATGTTCTTCATTCTTTGAAGCACTAATCTTGCTCTCATGGCCAGAGGCTTCCACGTAAGCATGGCTAACATGAACGTACTTCTTCAAAAACATGAAAAGGTGCTTCCTAGACAATTTGTTTTCTTGTCTTCCAGAACAGAAGTATAGAGATCGGAGGTGAGGACTTCCTGCAAGATGCCATCCTCTAATTACTCCAACCATCAAAACTAAGATGACTCATTAAAATTGGATGAATACAGCTGGAAGGCTATTTCCTATCTTAATTCCATCTTAATTGTGAGAGCAAATCAATAAAACTTTGGCATTCCCTTTAGTTCTGCTGCCTAATTCTTCAAATCAATATTAGAAAACTGCTCAGGAACACTGGTCATGAGCATACTCTTACCTTGAGTGCCTGCGTGGGCTGTCTGAACAAAGAAAGCTCCCATAAAGCAGCCAGCTCCATTAAAGAGAGTTAAAAAATGCATGGAAATCCCTCTAATTCTTTCTGGCACAAGCCGGAATGAAAGTAAGGAACCTTAGAAAGGAAGCAGACACAGTTACAGATTAAAAAAAAAAAGTAAATGATGGTAAAAGATAGATAAGACAGAAAATAAATCCAAAGTGTCTCTAATAGGGACTTTCCATATTTTACACAGAGAATGTACTTGCTGCAGAAGGGCAATCAGAGGTGTTAGTATGTACCCTATTAACAGAGGATTATCCAAACCATTTAAATGAATATCCATAACAAACCATCGCACGTACAACTATTGATATTCCACAGGTACGTAAAGATCTTTCACCCAGACAGCTACTTTCACCTTTTAAAACCTCAGGCATAGCAAGACAAGAGAAACACCACCACAGACAGCAAGCGCGAAGACAGCAGATGTGATACTTAACTGCAGGACAGCGGGACCTCATATGCCAGAACCAATGCAGCGTGGCTACTAGTAAATACTTCCAAAATCCCGAGCTGTACCTTAACTTGGACAGTTACCTTGCTTTAACTTAAGGCTGGACAACGCTCCTCTTCCCCACAGAGCAACCCCCAGAGTCACTGGCTCATTTTTAAGATGTTGTTCTTCACTTTCTTGCCAGAAGACTAAACCAGAAGAAGCAACAGCTTTGGTGGTGAGGGAGAGCTGCAGTATGCCACTGTAGCATGGATGATTCAAATAATCCCACCAGTTGTAATTTGGCTAAACTACGTTTCAGTAACAGTAAGTCTTTATGATAGCTATTCTTTTTGAGTAACTTTCCCCAATTATCAAAACCTCTTGTTTCCTAATTTCACACCTTGAGCTCCCATCCACACTTGTTCTCCAAGCCCCAGTGTCTCCCAGCCTACTTTATTAGTTGAGTTTGAATGACCTCCAGCTTGAGAAACTTGTCAGCAGAGGATCCTATTTGGATGCTGAGTTGCCTGAAGCATCTCTGAATACAAATGAAACTTAGCAATCACCATCTTCCACCCTTTTTAATTTGGATGTCCAAATGAGAGCATTGGAAACATATTAAAGAAAAAAAATACCATGGGCAGTGTTTTTTCCTCATTCACAATAGGAACCAAAAGCCTGAGGGCAAGATAAAGCAGGTGAGCCTAGGACACCATCTGTAGATGCACCAGTACAGTCTGAAACATCATACAGTCGGTGTCCTAGCTAATTTGAATCACTAAGAGCATAGAAAGTTTTTGGTTATACCTCCCTTCTAGAAGCAGGGGTGCAAAACATGCATCTTGGCCAAATTCCGCTTGGGTAATTGCATCCTACTTACCTAAATTACCCTTGCTGTTTCACTTGTACATTCCGTTCCTCGCTTCTCCCATGGCGCTGCTGTGAACTATTAAACAGCTGCTGCATTTCACCCTGGAGACTATTGCATTTCATCGGTGGGTGAAGTGATCCCCAATATATCCTTTAACTAACAGAGCTGTTTGTTACAAGGCTTCCCATTTCTAAGTGCTTTGAGACATGTTGATGGGCAGTTGATATTCTTGCAGCACTTCAGCAAACAGTGCAAATCTGCTAACCCTTTGTAGGGCAAAGCAGTTACAGTGCACCAGACGGCTTGGACACTGGCAGTAACACAGCTGCTGTGGCCAGCAGGCTGGCTTCCCATCACCAGCAATCTCATGCACTGTGGGGGCAAATGTCTACTAATATTGTCCCACAGGATGAAGTTGTTTTGTTTTGTTTTGTTTTTTTCTTTTTTTTGTGGCAGTATTTTTGGGGGTTTTTGGGGGGGTTTGTGGTGCTTTTTGGGTTTGGGGTGGTTTTGGTTTTAAATCATTGGGCTTTAAAAGAGTAATTTCCTAGTTTAAACCAAGTTAGAGTTACAAAATCAAGCTGTCAGAGGCCTGTGAGATCTTACATTCTAACATTGTAGAGGAAAGCAATTATTTTATCATGGTTTTATTTTATTTTTTAAAGGCTACCTCAGTGCTAGGGAAACATTAAATGTTGATATTGTTCTAAGAGATGCTCATGCCACCTGAAGCAGATGATTATATAAAACTCCTACAACAAGATAATGAAATATATTGTATAAACACAACTGTAAGTGTCAGGGCTCAAATGTAGAGAAAGAGTTCAATATGCCAAATCTAGCTCCTCTGACCAAGCACTTCAGAGATGAGATATCTCCTCTCTTCCCTCTAATTACAAGTGTGAACATTTCTTTCTTCAACTTGGATCATGTACTTTCAGGTCAAGTAAATTATTATGATAATTGAATTTGACCTTCTGCATAACAAAGGCAGTAAAATGTCAGGAAAGGTGAAACAACTATTTAAGTGTCTAGGCTGTCATTACCATCCATGGAGATCCACTGAATGGTTCCTGAACAGCAGTTCAGTTCAGTTTGAAGTAGAAACCTAGAGCTCAGTTCAGTAGCCTGAATACAGATGCCCAGTGCTGCCTGAAATGCTCTAGTGCTCCTTAACCACCTGCACGGGGCTGTCTGATAAGGTGCAAGACCTACGGGAAAACCATACTCTTCTCCAGCAGCAGCTGGAGGCCACACAGGTACCATAGAGAGTCTGCTTGCCCCGCACGCGTATCCTAGATACTCCATGACAAATGGTGCCAGACACCTATGTGTTGGCCAGTGAATGGAGGCCTGCATCCCCACCGACCTCAGTAGTAAAGTACTATTTTAGGTACCTGCCTTTAGTTTTCTACATGCAAGTCTCAAATTCAGACTTAGTCCCATTTTCCTGGGTTCTTGAATCCCACCTCTAAGTGCAGCTCTTAGCAAGATCCTTAATCTTTATTTAAATGGGGAAGACAACCTTTTTTCCCAAGAAATCCTATTCACAATCCTTTAAAAAGGCTTTTTTAAAAAAAAAAAAAGAAAGGAAAAAAAGCCCAAAGACAGACCTTTATTTCTTTTCTAAAAGCTAATGTCATCTTCCAGTCATGGGACTTCTGTTGTGTCCCAGCGTGCTAGATTAAAAAGCCTTATTCTACCAGCAATACTCTTCTCATGCTTCTGCATGAGAAGACTGTAAGCAAGCCACCTTCGAACCTTTTTTTTTTTGTTAAGCTAAACAGAGAAGGTCACAGTTTTCAGTTACACTTAGCCTGTAACCTAGAAACCACATTACCTGCCTAGAAACCTGTCTCAGTTAAGTACTTGAGAGCTATCGGATGAAGAGGCATTATGAAAGCGCTAAGTATTTAAAACTAGGGAAAATTACCTTTTTAGTGACAGACCGTGACCCACAGCTCTCAGTATTCTTAGAGTGTAAGAATGAAGCTGAGACACTGAAGTTATTTCCTGCTCTTAAATAAAAATCTGAACATTTCTGGGGTTGTACTGGAACAATAGACACTCAACCTGTAGAATTAAATGCCTGCAGAGATCAGCTAGTCAATTACTTTACCTGTGTCTCTTTAAGTGAATGTTGATTACATTATTTCTGTAATACTAACTTTTTTTTTAAGCTTTGCAAGGTAAAACACTGCTAAGCACTCTGCGTGCTCCTCAGAAGAAAATAAGTCTCAGGAATGTCAGTGTAGATGTGGATAGGTAAGTTATGGAAGGGAGAGAAGGTTCAGACTCACAATCAAGAGTGCGTCTACATAATTTACGGGTGGCAGGCGTGAGCTAAGCTCTGCCTGTGCTCTGCGAAACAGGAGTGTTTATCTCTGGCTCCATGCCACAAGCTAAAGCATGATGCTCTGTGCAGGCATGTTCGCATGACTCCCGATCGGAGCACAAACAGAAATCTTGCATCTGCCTACAATATTCTCCAGGTTAGCCTGTCAGTTGAATTCTTACCCACCGGCATATGCTCTGTGTCAGTGCAAAACGCATAATAATTCTATTAGCTGGGTCTACAAATCAAAAGGGTTAAGCTAAATTGCTTCACCTTGCTTTGACTGTGGCCTAAAAAGTGCTCATAGACAGTAACCACAGCTCAGCTGTCATGTGCATATTTGTTCTGTCTCAAGATAATTATCACAGAAGAGTTCAAGTCAGAAGGGACCTCAGGATCTCATTCGGTCCAGCCCCTGCCTGAAGCAGGTTCAGCTTCAAGACCAGTCACGCATCCGAGCCCAGAGTCCTACCGCTCCAGTCATCCCCCCACCAAACGGTGGATTACACACCCCAGGGACCTGACCAGGCTGTGTCACCTTCCACTTAATCTGGAACAACGTCATTGCTCCAGTGAGTTACAGTCAGCAAGAAAAATTATGCTACTCTCAAGCAGGTAAAGAACAGATCCGCTCATTAAGCCCATGGAAGAGAGCCATGGACAAAATATCAGATGACAGCAATTATTTTTAGGAAGCTGATATAATTCTCTGTGAACGAGGACACTCTCGCTTTAGCCTATTAGATTTTACTTACAGGAGGGAGTTACCAAAGCTTCAGCCACTCCAAGTAGGATGTACTGAGGAGCTAAGTGGAAGCAAGGCATGGAGGAGACCAGGAGAACCTCCTCGGAAAGCGTCTGCTCCACCTGAGGGAAGTGCTTTCGGTGTATTTCAGAGAAGCCAGCAACCATCACAGAAAGTGCAGCAGTTAACTGACCTACAACTGGGTAAAGAGCACAGAGAGCTTTCACCAAGGTTGTCGTTATAGGATTATCATGTCTTTAGAATGAAGCAGAGTCCCAGGAGATGCAAAAGCTTCCCCTTTTCCTCCCCCTCCCCAATACATCCTCTCTGGGCACAAACACAGACAAAGAGTACTTGCTACACCACAAGGCTAACTCTAAGTATATGAAAAGAAAGAATTTAGGGATGCAGAATAGATGAGAGGAAAAACTCTCCCGAAGAGCAAAGTCACAAAGAACTGTTTTTATAAGATTGGGGGAGGTTTTAAGAAAGGTTTTAAGAAAGGAGGAAAGAAAAGATGGCAGCCCTTCCAGATACCACAAGAGGGTGGGAATAAGACTACCAAGCAGGGAAAATGCTCCTAATTCAAGCAGCAATAATAATCTGAAATACACACATACACCATATGTTTTACCCATTTGTTTTCTATACAAAAAGAAGTAGTGCAGGCAGTAGAAATACTGGATTTCTAAGGCTGCAGGCCATGGTAGATGGGAGAGAAAAAGATCAGCAGTGCATATCACACCTCAGGAGATCAAGCATTCCTACATATTCCCCTTTCCCTCCACTATGGAGTTCTCCTGACCTACTTTTGAAAGTTTGTTGGATAGTGCATTTGCTGGACTGTTTAACATCTTAGGATGAAATGAGATGCATTACTGGAAGAGATAATCTCTAGCTTTCTAAGTGTTTACACATAAGCCATTGGACTACAGTTGCCTCCCGCCTTCTTCAGTTGTCCTGAAGAAGTGTCACTGCATGATCCATAATATACTGGATCCATAATACATTTCAATATATTACTGCACATGCAGTGTGTGGGGTCTTACTGCCTGCCTCAGTGCTAAGGCACAAGTACAAGTACTGCACAAGCACACAGGTCAGGAAAAGACCCTGTATGTTTAGCCTTACAATGCAAGAAAAAGCTTCTAATAAACTCAGATGTATTTTAAATACCGCACACTTCACCACACATTGCTTAGAGGATACTATTTAAATGTATTATTTTATATGTCTTGATGTTGACAGTATGAAATGGTTGCAGCCTCTCAGAAAAGAAAAACACAAAGCATGCAAAGTTTTCAAGCAAGTCTCCTGAACTTGAAACATTTATACTTCTGATGTTTTGAGCTCCCATTGATTTTGACTAAGTTTGTGATTCCTCAGCATTTCTAAGCTATAATGTAAGTACAGGTGAGAGAATTTGGTTTCTTTTGACAGCTTTGGCTCAAATACCTGGACTGTGCACTGCTTTCCCCATAAGAAACCTCATCTTCCTCCATGACTGGAAATGGTTACACTTACTGGATTTGATGTCGACATTCAAAGGTTTTTGTTTCATTTTATATTTATAATACATATAAGGTTTGTCTCTCTGGGTGCCAGGACAGAACAGGCAGAAAACTCATTAGCTAAGCGGCCTTAGCCTTGCATGCATCTGTGTTTCTTCTTTCAGCAACAAACTCTCACACCCTTCCACCAGCACAGTTTTCCTGCATTTTCAGAACTTTAAATACCCTCCCCCACACCTAGCATGAGGCCTGGAAGCTGTTTTGCTGTTAAGGCCCCTCTAGTGCTTAATAAGAACATCAATGAATTATTGCTTGAAAATTGATGATGAGAGGGAATTCAACAGCATTTTCTAGCCAACGCACCTTATCAAGGCCAGGTATAAAGCCCTCAAGGAGCTTCTTGTAATCTACCAAAGCAAGAGTTCTCCTAGTGAAAAATTACGTTAGTACTAAAGAAACCTCAAGCAGTTCAATATTACTACACAGTGCTGTATTTTAAGTATTTTCCTTACTAAAAGCCGAAACATTTCAGAAAAAGTAACCTCTGAATGCCCAACAATTGTAATATTTCTTTCAAGACATTATGTGGCAGAAGAAGCAACTGAGAGCCATGGAGACCTGGTTTTCCTCCTACCTCTTCTCCCTTTAGTTCTCTTTAAAACAATCAGTTTGGAATGACCATCTGAGGCTTTGGTTTTACAGGAGAACAGGTTGTTTTAGGAACACTTGGTGCTGATTCTACGGCAAGGTAGTTTATATTATCTAGAGACTAAGGTTGTATTGGACCTTTGTGATTATCTAATCTCATATCCCGAGTAAAACAGGTCAAAAAGCTTTCCTGAAATTAATACTTCTTCAAACTAGAACATCTTTTAGGGAGAAATGGTCATCATCAACTCCTAAATCACCTGAAATAGACATTGGACTGGAGGCTTGCTTTTGTGTACTGTACGGAGAGCTATTCCCCACATCACTCTTGGATGGAGTAAATCCAAGACTTAAGACATTTCAGTATAATCGGGTATTAAGAATATTAGAGCAAGAACTTCTATGGCTCAGGTACTTCAGCTAGAGCCTCTTGCCTGTAGCTGATGGACAGCTACTCAGCAGACAGGCACCTTCAGTTCTCTGCTGAATCTTCTATACTATTGACTAAATCAAGAAGCATAAAATATATTAAAAAAAAACCCAAACAACTATGAAACTGGAAAAACTCTAAGTTTACCAAATATCCATGTTTTTCATAAAGAGGTCCAGATACTCAACATATTTGGGACACAATCTAAATTAATGTTTTTTAGATCATACCTAATTTACAAATAAACCAACAACTATAGAGAAAGCAACGTAGATTACAGTTTTCATGTAGATCCTTATTACAGAGCAATCAGATATTTCAGTTCAACATTGTCTATATGGCTCATCCTTGAAAACTGTTATTCTTAACATACTGAAAATTTCCAGAAAACTATTTAAATTTTGTCCTCCTACAAGACTTGAATTAAAATATAGTTATAGGCTGGCTTAACACCAACAGCCTATTTATACTTTCAATTTTGTTCCTGAAAATAATTGTGAACCTAATTAACTGTTGGCAAAAATATTGGCACTTAGAGGTCTACCATATTTGCAGGTGCAGTCACAAACTTGGATATCTAAAGCCATCGCCTGTACTCACAGGTATTTTTATGCCTCAGGTAATTTATCACCCCTAACAGGAGGCCATTTTAATAAATGAAGCTATTAAGAATAAATCACTGCATATATTTTACTGCTGTTCAACATAACAGGATAGAACATTAATACTAACTTGAAATTTCCATGGTTTTAAGGAAAATTATTATCTGAATGTGCTTTTTGTGTTTTAATGCAGATGTTATTTTAAAAACTAGGGTAATTGCAACCTGCTGTGTTATATGCATCTGGTTTGTATAAAACTTAATAACACTCTTAATTAGGCTAATTTAGTCAGATTAATACCTCTGTGTCTGTCAGTACTCACTGTGCTGCTTGCCATGGGGCACTGAATTAATAGTAGCACACTGAGAAAATAGTTGTTTATAAATATTTTTGTCTGCAGTTTGTAATGCAGGCTGGAAGATAACAAATGTAGGAAGTTTAATGATAGTATCTATGAAAGGGAATAGTTTTAAGTGAATATCAGATGTAGCTGATGTCAGAAGAGGGTTGCAGAGGATTCCTCCAGATCCTAGAACATAAGAGGTTTTGGGGTAATTAAAAAAAAAACCCCTAAACAAAACCCACCGCAAACAACAAAAAAACCACAGAAAGAGGCCCAACCCCTACTAAAGCCACCATTACTCTAGGCTATGAATTTATCTGAAACGAGTGCCAATCTGCAAGTCTGAGTTTACATTGCTTACCGTTGAAAACGTTGGGACTCACAACAGAGAAGACTTCTTTGTACCAATTCTATGAGAAAGAGATAATACTTCACCTCTGTAGATGCCTCTTTGCTTTACTTTAAGTTAGTGTTTGGTAAGGTATGTTTCAGTTTAGGATTTTAATAAATAAAATTACTAAACACCTGGACAATTATCCCATACTAGATACCTAAATGAAAATTCTAGTACTAGAGAGGAAAGCTGTACCTCTCCAAGTAACCTTCCACCTGTGAAACGTTCAGCCTGCTCAATGGGAACAGCAGTCCAGTGATACGCATCCATTTGTTTTACATAGTTGCCTGTATGTTTTCTTTTGCTCGCCAGTTCTAAAAACACCTATTGCAGACACAAAATTAGACTAGATACTTTCATTTCACTTGGGATGAAACTGGAATAAACTGTACTAATGATAATACAGTTTCAGTCTTATAAGCTGCAGTCCTAATGTTGATGCAGTTATAGAATAAAAATGTAAGAAAAACAAAGCCTTTATTCATAACATAATTATTTAAATCCAAACTCATCATTTTGAGCAACAGAATATTTCTCCAGTATCAGAGAGCAATTGAAGGACTCTGCCATCCCAAAAAAGACTTCCAAAGTAAATTAACTCTCCAAAAGTTAATGGATAAACAAACACATAGAAGAGAACCAAGTCAGAGTAAGTCTCAAGCCTAAATGGTTAGTACCGTTTCTCTCACCAATTCCTTAGGATGACTCCTAGTTATTTGTGAGTGTGTCTCAAAATTTTTTTGTTTGTTAGAAAAGTTTCAATCTCTGTCCTAAAAAAAAGCTATCAATTTTTTCTTTATATCTAACATGTTTTTTCAGGACTGTCTTTTCAACAACTCCTTTGAAACATATTCACCTTTGAGAGTCGTGCCAAAACAAGTCCATCTTAATATTTATAGTCAGAAACAATTGTATAGGATCATCCATCACCTACTGCAGTTTCTCTTTCAAAAGCAGAATACATATCAAAACTGTATAAACACATGTACTTTATACATACCAATGTAAATTGTTGGAGAATGTCCAGTGTCCTTGGAACTAAAGAGACACGAGTTAATGCATTCCAAAATAGGAACAAGAATCAGTAGTGGCACGATGCTTATCACATTCATTGCTGCAACTGGTAAGACAAATCCACTGAAGTTCAAGTTCGAATTCATGGTTTGGAGATAATATCCTGAAGGAATCTGTATTGAAGAACAAAGACCCCACTCCATTAGTATACCAATTACCTTTCATAGATAAGATTTTTTACTATATTTGGAAACTTCTCCAACTCTTTTCCTTCTGAAGAAGTCACAGTAAACCAAATAGCCACTGGCCAAAAGGAACAGCCATTCATGATGAAAGCCTTTCAGATAGTGACATTCTCATTCTCTGCCAGAATGTAACATTTTCCTTCTATTTCACTTGCTCCTCAGTTTAACAAATCTAAGCAGCAGCCCATTAGTTTATTTGATCATTCCTAGTTAGAGCTATCAGCCAATATACTAAATGGTTCTAGCTAATACTTTAGTCGCTACTTCTTCATAGACAGTGCTTAACAGAACAGAATTTTAGAATAGCAAGATGCAGAATTATTTTGAACTTCTGATTGTGTGCTCAAGGTGGGAGTAATTTTTAAGACACTCTTGCCAGCACATAGCTTTAAAAGCTACAGGGAAGGAAGATTTGGCCACAGTCTTAGAACCAGATTGATGTGACTGACAACCATAGCAGCTATATAAAGGACTTCCTTCTACTTCTGGGAATTGAAAACAGAATAATCATATGAGCAACCCACCAATGGCAGTCATAGGGTCTGAAATTAAGTAGATTTGTAAGACTGTCTCTCACTTCAAGAGCAAATAATTTCTCCTGCTTGTGTGAGGCTCTACAGAAGATCTGTTGAGTTTATTTAAAAACAAAACAAAAGAACCCCAACAAAACCCAAACAAACCACAATGGCTTCTACCAACTGATTTTTCAGGTGTGGTGGGTTTTTTTTTTGTTTTGTTTTG
>VYZW01017455.1:5477-43994 GCA_013401315.1 Balaeniceps rex
AGTTTAAGTAAATGGAAGCATCTTCCATTTTTCAAAAATGAGCATGATACATTGCTTAGGGATGAGTGAAACTTGCTTAGATGATTTCATTGTTGTCCTTGGTGAAGAGTGGATTTATTTACATGTTAGAATAACTCAGTTTGGTTACCCTGACTGGACTTCCTGACTGCTGTAGAATTTGTATTAACAATTTACACAGAAGCCTCTTCTGACTATTGTTAAATATAGTTTTAGATAGTTGAAGAGGAAAGTAATGCTGCCCAATAGGGCAGTCAATATTGCTGAATTTATTAGTCAGTCTTAAACATTCTGCTTGTCATTAAGTTTTGCACATTAGTTATTTTNTCGTAACTCCTCCAAACTGATGCTGGTCTTCATGCTTTAAGGGGTTTTTTTTATCCTTCATTATCTAAGCTGTTAGTGAAAATACTGAGTAGTTAAATCCATATGCAGTCCTATTAGACACATTTTACAGCTGAACCATGAAGAATTTGTCAGAAGTTCTGTCAATTACGTAGTTCCCTTTAGAGTAAATAAAAAATAACCTATCAAAGAAAATTAAAATTAATTTTCTGTGACTAGTTGTTAACATTTGCATTGACTCATCTTCTAGGAACTCACAAATTTAAGTGTTTAATAATTTGGTACAACCAACCTATCTTGAAAATGCAAAATTAAACCTGACTGGTTTATAAACCTCTGAAGAAAAAGAATCACTACTGTATTTTAGTCCTTCATTATCTTGAAATAAATTTAACTGAAAAGTAAAGTTTCAATATAACTATGATGTAGGCTGTGACTTAAACCAGAATTACCACTGTTCACAAAAGAATGAAACATAATTCTTTTTGCAGTTGTGATCAGTAGCATTGTACTTCCTGAAGCTGTTGCTGTTGTTTTGCAGCAGTTGCAATTGGCTAGTTGCTAATGAGATGTTCTTCAGTTGAAATAATTGGCCAAAAGACTTTGCTGCAGTTGCCTAAACCAGGAGCCCTTAACTTGAGAAGTCACTCTTCTCTCTTTTCATCTTTTTGATCTCTTTTCTCTTTTCATCTTTTCTCTTTTAAAATAGTCGAAGGTTGTTGTCTAATACATTGTGCAAAAAGACGTATGCTTGGGAGAATTACTCTATAGCATGACAGAGCTAGGCATTGATTTTTCTGTAGTGTATCTGACTGCTTATCTGGTTTGAGGAAGAACTGCTAACACTCATTCTAGGGTCAAAATGTGAAATATGTCAAAAGGTTCCAGAGCACTTATTTCTTGTCATAATGAATTTTAGACTGCTCCATAGACCTCAGACTTCTAAATCTTGTGCATGTTTCCTGTGCTGATTAATTTCTAAATTTTATCTCCTTCTCATGCAACAGCTTTGAACTGAGACCAAAAGGGAAGAAAGCAGAGTGAAGGGATGGGAAACTTGCTTTTTATAGTTTCACCTTGTGCCATTTGGCTGACTTACAATCAAGCTGTAGTCAAGGGGGTGGTAAAAAGCTGCCTGTCACTTGTAATAACTGTGCTGTTCTCAGAGGAACAAGATAGTTCTCAGTTACTGAAAAAAAATCATCTCAAAATTCTTTCCATGCTGTTCTTGGTTAGTAACTGCTTATCTTATCTCTTTCATGTCACAGATCAGAGGTCCATTGTGAAAACACCAAAGACTGTTCCAGACACAGATGAAGATGAGGGAGCTCAGTGGAGTTGTACTGCCTGTACTTTCTTAAATCATCCGGCCTTAAATCGCTGTGAACAGTGTGAAATGCCCAGGCATTTCTGAGCCAACAGGCCCGTTACCTTTTGTAAAACCATAGCAAACGTACAAGGAACAATCCAGTCGTTGGGGGGCAAAAAAAAGCATTTGTGCGTAGGATTTCATAAAATTGAAGGTGTGACGAGATGGTATTTTGCTAATGTTAAATGTCAGCCCACAGAGCTAGTGATACCTCAGTGTTGTGTCACAGGCAGTTGAAATGGATCGGCTGAAAGGTGATCTGCTGAAAGACTCAGTTGCCGGCTGCCTAGCCCATGTACAGTATTACCAGTATCCCAGTAATACACACCATGTTCAGTGCTTGGGTGTTGCCCATCCTCTTCTCTGCCCCGATGTCACTACTGAATTTTGACAGGGGAAAGGAATAGAGTGCTAGCGTTTTTGTTTTCAGAGCTTTCAGTGAAACACTACATGCACAGAGGAGATCTAAAAGGAACAAGGTTTAACTGTTTAAACTGTTTGCTGCCACATAGTGCCTTCGATAAAGGGAAGAACTTCACAAATCAGTGGTACTCTTTGCCTTGTCTTCCCTGAAAACATCTCTGTGAAGCCAGAAATGAGTACAATCACATCTAAAGATGAAAAACTGCATGCGTTGTCTGTACAATACACACAGTGAAATACCCCAAAGCTTTTCCTACTGTACATAGCTCTAGAGCCTGCTTTAAGTGATTTCTTTTCTTCACCTTTATTATTTTCTTGTACTTCTGTATGTATAGTGTAATAGTCTTTTTGTTAACTTTCTTTTTTCCCTTTAAGTGATTAAGCACGATCATGTCCCTTTTTTTTAAGCTTTTATCTGAGAGAAGCAATGCCTTAAAATAAGAGCATTAATAAGAAACTATGCACAAAATAGCTTTCCTCTGCTCATTCTGTACATTGCTCTTGTAAATGCTGATGATCTGTGAAGACCTGCAGATGCAGCGTGGTAAAAATGCAGGAAAAGTTGGAAGAGTTATGCATATAGTTCACTCTGTACACTGAGTTTTACGGTGGGTGACACAAGGTAGCATTTTGTCTGGTGTGAGGAAACTTTATACTAAGAAACTTTTCGACCCACCAACAGATCAGCATCCAATTTAAGCTTGCTTCATCTGCTGGGTATCTTGCAGACTCCTGAAGAGAGATTCATTGGGGAAGTACATACAGTGCCAACAACAGCAGCAGCATCGTACAGCTTTGTTCAAGGACTTTAAATGCTTTCCTGTTTTGGCAGCCAGTTTCCAAACCTGACTTTGTGGTGAAGTCTCATATTTATAGAAAACAAGGATAGCAATATTCAGGTCAACTGAAATAAAGGCTGGAAAAGAGAAATCAAACAGACTTGAACACTGAAGCAACCTCAAGCATCTCTTTATTTTGATGATCTATTTTTTTAAGGAAAATATTCACATGATCGGGGATGTATATAACCAAGATCGAGAAAAATGGAATTCCAGTACAGTATGCACGAAAGACGGCACGCAAAGAATTATGTAGCAGCACTTAGCATGAGGCTGGAGGGAGTGCTAACAATGTAGCAAGAGACAAAGTAGACTGTCACCCACTGTAAACATTTGCCAGTGGACACTTTCATTAGGAGTTTTACAAGTGATCTATGTGAATGCACAGAGGCCTTTGTTTTGAAGGCTTTGCATTTTTTTTAACATGGGAAGATAATGCCAATCCCAGGTAATTAGGCAGTAGACCCAAAGCACTTGCATTCAATGCATTTTGTTTATAAAATGAGGCCTTGTTTTTCAGCTTCATCTGCAGTTCTATGTGAAGATTGACAAATCAGTTTTTACCTGTTTATTAATAAAACCTAATTTGGATATCTTGAGTTGATGGTTTTGTGATTTAGCTGGGTAAACTGCCTTTGTAACAGATAAGTTATTTATAAAAATTAAAAAAAATTATATTCTAATGTTTGGTTTTGTGATTTGTTTGCTTTTTCCATGCTGTGGAGCAACAGAATACTCAACAGAGCAATAAGGATTAGCAGTATTAAAAGTAGGCTTATTTCTTATGAACAGAGATTTTATTTAAGCCTTTGTTTTGTTGAACCTTGTGAATTTCCCCCCATGTGTTTTTCTGTTTAATTCTAATTCGGTAAGTGTAAGGAACATATTCCATAAAGTTGCACTGGCAAGATTGTGTCCTGACCAAAGAACCATTCACTTATTCATAAAGTAATAAGCTAGACACAGGCCCTTTTTGCTTCATGCTTTAAGGGTTTATGATTTTAAAAATATTTTTCTAATTCAAAATGGGCAACCCCTTTCTCCAAGGTAATAGATTATATACTTTGTGTACTGTTAGTATAAGCACAGTTTAAGGATTAGTATGGTTAAACTGTATTTTGGTCCTATGTATGTTATAGTGCTATGAGGTGTTGGAGTGTTCCTGGACATGTCTTTCCCACTTGGACACTGTCAAGGCAGACACTTGGTATGTGGAGTTGGGCTTTCCTGGGACACAGTGATGCTGTGTAAAAGCCCTTCAGGAGGCATCTATAAACAGATTAAATACAGATCCAGCAAAAAATATTCCTTAACATGGATGAGTCAACTGGAGTGCCTTAATTCGCTGTATGAAAAGTAGTGTTTGGAGTGAGGAGGACAGCTGTATTTAAAAAGCAAACAACAAACTCCAGTCAGCTGTGGGGTGGAAAAAGCATGTTTGGGGAAACAGGTAAAATGGAATTCTGCTCATCCTATCAAATGTGTAATTGATTTTTTCCCTGTATTTATTTGAGTGTGTATTTTCTGAAGGAAAAAAAGATGAGTATTTACATCCAAGCTCCAGCTAGCTGTGCAGAGCCATCAACACATTAGTATGAGAGTGTATCAGGTGGTAGTTTCAATAACTGACCCTGGAATATTAGGACAAGAGAAATGACATCTCCAGTGTCATCTGTTCCACAGAATTTTACCTTCCACTTCAGGGGTTTTATGTTCTTCCTGTATTCAGAGTCGTGTATCGTTAGCTCTTCCTTCAAGTTGATACCAGTATACTGGCATGTCACTATTGTATTACATTTTTAAATGGTAGGTTTTTAAGGGTTTAAATTTTGAAAGATGAAATAGAACTAGATTTTACTGCTGAGTTGTTTTTCCTCGCAGAAGATAAATATAAAAAATAAAACGTTTGCAGTAAGGTTAAAACTTGTATTGTGAACAGCAGTAGTTTATCTTGGATGCTGATTTATGACTTTGTGTTTCTGTACTGTCGTTGTCAGGGATCTCTGTAATTGCAAAAAAAAAAAAAAAAAAAAACCACCGCCAAATAGATGATTTTACTTTTTAGCAGGAAGGGAGAAGTACACTTCTTGGCTTTTAGAGATGCTCCTGTTTATTTTTTGTGAATATGTGAAATATTCATCGCTTGATCAAGCTTCAGAATTGGGATAACTTTAGAAATGCAGGTGGTGAAATTCAGACAAAGAGCTGGTGACCAGGCTGCTGTGTCACGTCAGCTCTGTGGAACTGACTTCAGTTCACATTACTAGCTTTCTAGATAAATTAGAAAAACATTTGTCTTCTGCAGTCTCAAATCAGTAGAGCTATTCTCTTGCCCAGGAATATGGTTATGTGTGGCACTCCTGAAATTCAGATTAACTGCGAGATTTGATACCGTCAGTCTCAAGCTAATGATAAGTTGATTTTAAAACTGCATGGTCAGTATTTGTGCCTGTCTGTTTTATTTGTGTGAGCTTAATCAATTTTGTGATCCTGAAATGTCTGCCTTCAGTGTATTTTGTAGATGCCCAGGGAGATCACATTTTTCATTTTAAGAAAAGTATCCTTATCAGTACAGCATTTCTTCAGTCAAATCGCTCTACCTTGAAGGTACGTTGGAGCCTGGACACAAATTAAAGGAAGACTTGAGTAAAGATGTTGAACAAGCATTTAAAAAAAAAAAAAAAAGAAGCCAAGCGTTGAAACTTACTGAGAATTTACCCTTTTCAGTACTACTACTTTGGTATTCTAAAATGGGAGGATTGCTATAAAACAGTGGCAGAAACTTTTCAATACAGTTAATTAACAGCATCTATAGTGTAGCTTGTGAATCCATGGCGACTCTTACTAATATTTAGTTCTACCTCCAAATAGCAAGGAAGTGCTTTGACATACTTTCTTTATTTGTTTTAAAAAAACAAACAAACAAAACCAAACTTATAATTTGATCAGAAAATACAAAATAGCTTTAAACTTTTGATTCCTTTAATTGGTACAGAGTAGAATGATAACAGTGCATTCCTTTTTCCAGCCTGAGTGCTTGAATAGCTTTTATTGCTAACTTTGAGGAACAGTCTTTGATTTTATGTTGTCCAAAATGCCTTGTGAGGTTCGTATTTTTTGTAAACTACTTAAAAATTGCCGGAGAGTGAGAGAACAGGAAGAGTTAGTATGAAATGTTTGAGGGCTTCAGGCTCCATGATGAGCTTAAGTGCTATAGGAACACTTGGGAATGATGATGAATGTTGAGAATGATGTGATCAGACTGAATTTTGTCTTTTTTTCTTTTTGATACAATTCTCAACTTTTTAATTTGTTTTTCTGTGAGCAGTTCTGTATCAGTGATATGCTTGCTTCTACAGCAGAGCTTCTCAAATAGTGCCATCCTCAGAGGCAATACTGGTAGAACTGACGGAAGTGCTTGCTTCAGTCAGACTTTAGAGATGTTAATTCCCAGCAGTGTAAGTGGATAGAATTATGTATTTGTCAAATATGCAAGTATTTTTAATATTTAACAAAAATGTAACCATCTCTGGCCAGTGCAATGCTGCTGCAGGCATGAGTTTAGCTGACTGTTTTTCCCGGTGTCCCATTCTCTTCATTGATTTAAGTTGCAGATATCCATGTGTAGTTACAGAGGACTTTGAGCCAAAATTATTTATCTACATGGGTTCAAACTGCCTATTTGCAAGTTTATTTAAAATAATAAAACACTAATATATTGCATATAAGTGCAGAGTTTGGAGGAGAAAAGTAGTATATTGTCGTGGTTTAGCCCCAGTCGGCAACTAAGCACCACGCAGCCGCTCGCTCACCCTCCCCCTCCCCGGTGGGATGGGGGAGAGAATCGGAAGGGCAAGAGTAAGAAAACCCACGGGTTGAGATAAGAACAGTTTAATAATTGAAATAAAATAATAATAGTAATAATAATAATAATAATTGTAATGAAAAGGAGAACGAGAGAGACAGACAAAACCCAGGGAAAAGAAAACAAGTGATGCAACCGCTCACCACCTGCCGACCGACACCCAGCCAGTCCCCGAGCAGCGATTGCTGCCCCCCGGCTAACTCCCCTCGGTTTATATACTGAGCATGACGTCATATGGTATGGAATAGCCCTTTGGTCAATTTGGATCAACTATCTTGGGCTGTGCCCCCTCCCAACTTCTTGTGCACCTGGCAGAGCATGGGAAGCTGAAAAAGAAAGTCCTTGACTAGTCTAAGCATTACTCAGCAACAACTAAACCATCAGTGTGTTATCAGCATTCTTCTCATACTAAATCCAAAACACAGCACTATGCCAGCTACTAGGAAGAAAAGTAACTCTAACTCAGCTGAAACCAGGACAATTTGGGTGCTACTCAAATGAGCGATTTGAGATGCTTGTGTAAACCTAATTCCATTTTTTATGGATGTGCATTGTGTTATGGCTTTAAATTCTGTGACTGCACGCTATTTTTCCACACCGTTATATAGGAGCACAATGCCAATACACTTCTGATGTAGTTGATTTGGTAACAAATGAATGGAGGAGGTGTATATCAAGCATTTTTAGTGCGGTTTTGTCTTAGTAGATGGCAGCAGACCACATCCAGCCTGTGACTGATAAGCTTTGCCTAAATTCAAGCTCCTATTGCAAGTGATTGAGATCCAGGGCTAAGAAATACAGTGATGGAGACATAGAGGAAGTGGACTAAGGACCGCTCTGTCCTTTGTTCTTCATATGCAGAAGCAAGTGGTGTTGCTTTTCTTGCACCCCACTGTAATGTGCAAACTAAAATGTGGCAAACATAAGGCCTCAAAGCTGGAAAGACTGTAAAGGTTAGTCAGGAACTTGGAACATAGTATCCATAGCATGCCTGGCCGTTGAAGACTCGTCATGTGCTTGATCTGTGGTACCTTAGAAGTCTGTTGGTACAAGTAAATGCATTTGTCACACCATGTAGCCAGTCATCAGGGGGGACTCCTTGTTTTTGTGGTGGTTGATTGAGTTGGTTGATGTGTTACGTTCCTGGGCATGATGACCAAATGTGTTTCTATCCCATGATTTCTTTGCAGACTTCTACAATACAGTGGTAAGTAAGGTCAGCAGAACAGTAAGATTAGGGAACAGCAGCATCAGAGTATCCAATTTACATGCATTTTGACAGGAAAGGACGGCTGACTTGTCAGGCTCACTTCAGAGGCAGCAGGAGGTACAGTCTGTGTAGGAGGTACCCAAAAACAGCTCAACACAAAACTGATTTCCACTAGAGAAATGCGAGTGTCACTGCTGTGTATCTGCTCACGTGATGGCCATGTCTCCGTCGCATGCCGGGGTGTCGCGCTCGGTGTGTTTGGTTACGTGCCATGGAAAGGTTCACAAGGTCCTCCTAAGAAAAGGACGGTGGGACGCAAGTCCCTGGAGTGCCTCGTCTGGCTGCTACACGGCTGCTTACTTGCAGCAGAGGAGAGGCACCCATAGGTAAAATGGGTTATTTTGCCTCTATGTTTTCGGAGGTTGGACGGTTATTCCTTAAAGTAGACACTTTGTAGTCTCAAAAGGAAGGCCAATGCATCAGTAATTCTGGATTAGCTTTTTACCATCATACTACAATAATAAACTCTTAAAAGTGGTGTATTCTAATTAAGGTAGTAAATCTAGAAGTAAGTTCAAAACAGGTTAGTGAATATTGATGGCTCTTCTGATCTGACAGGAAACGTGTTTCAGATGACAGGACGAATGTTTGGAGTGAAAACTTGATTATGAAAATTACCAGCCCAAAAACTTCAAATAAAGAATTAGTTTTATAGTGGCTTTATATTTATGTTGATCTAATATTATAAGCAAAGCAACGTTTGTATGTATGGAATGTCTCTTATCAGCTGATATGACAAAAATTTACTTCATTTACAAACACTACTCGTGGTAGCAACTCTGTACTTCATAGTTAGCTGTAAATTGTAAATTGGGGAGCCCTTTTTTGTTTTTTATTTATTATTTTTAATATTTGGCATTTCATGTGTTGTATCCTGGGTAGAACATAATTGGACAGATGGATTTATTTTTTACAAAATTTTCTCAGTTTTGCTTTCATTGTTTGTTTTTTGGTTTGTGTTAGTCAAATTTCCAGAATTACTTTCTTAGTGTCTTACAGTGTTGTAGTGGATGTTTACTGTCACCCAGTCTGGGGAGCTGCTGTTTGGAAGAAAGATGCAGAAGATACTTGGATGCGTGGCGCCCCTTCCCACTCCTCCGGTTACTTTGGGGCTGGAGCTGACTGGGAGCCTGCGGACGGTAGTGAAAAAGTGTGAAATGCCACTCAGAAGGCATTTGGCCAAAACTGAGTTTGTCTAAAGGGACCTGTTAGAGAGGACAGGGAAGGCAAATGGGAAAGGTTGTAAGAACCACCTTCTGGTGCAGCAATTGAAGCAGCAGCAGGTCCAGCGTTTCTTTCTGCTGGAGGATTTATGACACCATTTTAGGGTTTGTACACTTCCTCTCGTGTATAACCTGTAAAGACATGCTGAAGATAATAGAATCTCTTTCGCACAGTCTTTATGTTGCAATAGCATTTTTTGCTGCTAATGGGGGCAGAATGGGCAGGGAAACAGTCAAAGGATCACAGAAGATAGTGAATAAAAATTGTAAAGATCGCATAGGTGCCAATACCACCACAGCGATTGTTTATCTCTGCAATATTACTGTGTCACTGGCTCACTTTCTAAAAGATGCTCTGCTCTGGTGACGTGGTAGTTCTGCTCCATGCAGCGTGCAGAATGTGAACCCAAGATTTTGCTATTCCTTGTGCCTTCATTCATCTCTGCTCCTATCTCTGCCTCTGTCTTTGTCTTTTCAGCTTTCCTTTTTCCCCCTCTCTAATTAGAGACTTGAACAACCACTCAAGCCAAATTTCCTACGTTTTGTTGCAGCTATCCGGTAGCTACAGTGAAAATTGGGATTAAAACTGGGATGTGTCTTTTGTTTTCTTTCATGAGCCTTCCCTCTGTTTTGGAGACAGAAATCAAATTTAAATACCACCTGAGGAAAGAAAACACTGTCTTCGGGCAGACACACCTGACACAATTATGAAGAGATTGTCATGAGGTGTCTTTTCTGTCTGCAAGGATCACTTTTTGGTAGCCAAAGTCTACAGATTAAAATTGCTGTCATAGAGAGGATGTAGGATGCTGTCATTGGGCATCCAGCTTGAAGTCTGAATGTGGTTTGATGCTGTCACAACTTGTTTGGTGGTTTGGAGAAAGTTGGCTATCTGTTGCACGGCAGCAGTATGACCTTTCTCGTTTTTGCAGTGTTTCTTGTGCAATTCCCCTGCGTTTGTGAAAGCATTTGGAGGTGCGTACCTCTCTTCATGTCTTCTGTCCATGTTCCTGAATGTTAAGGTTTTGAAGAAATGGGTCTGTGTACTAGAGGTTCATACTATTCCAGTGCAACTAAGCTGCTGCTGTACTTAAGTGGAAAAAAAAAAATAGAAAAGGCAGCGTAACTCTTGGCTTTAGAAAACCCTTGCTAATCCTTGGCACAGCTGCCCTGTACATGAGAAAGGAAATAATGTCATGTTAGTGTTTTTTGAGCTGAAGGACATGACAAAAGCTTTCCCTCTTTAATAATGGTTAGTAATGTGGGTTGGTTTTTTTTCTGCTGAGCTTGATACTTTTAAATTAAATTGTTTAGGCTTTTTGAACCCCTAAGGAAACCTAGTGCTGTGCTGCCTGGCCAGTGTTCTGGCCCTACGAGCTTCACTTCTGACCCTGGGACTCTGGACTGCATGAAACGGAACAGCCAGCTAGCCAGGGCTGAGACTAAATTTCCTTTTGTTAATGGACCCTACAGCTGCCCCAGGGCATCTCACCAGGGAGTGCTTTTCTGCCAGCCCCACAACCCTGGCCATCAAGCTCCACGCTCCAAACTTATCAGTAGTTTTGCTCTGAAAGAGACTTTACCATTTTTCAAGGCAGCTGTGATGTGTTCCAGTTCTCAATGCTTCCTGAAGCAACAGTGGAGCTGGGCGATAGAGAGAAATACTTTCATATTCACGTGATTTGTAATTGCACCCAAAACAGCCGTCTGCCATAGCTGTGCCATGTGATGCAGTGCTCGAATACCTCCTTCCCACTTTGAGAGCCCAGACATGTTCAAAGCGGGTGTGAGTAACATGCAAAGGTATCTTACATAGGTCTGTTGAAAAGTATATCATCCATCTCCTGATCTATTGCTTCATGTTGGTTTTCATTTTCTTTTTCTTCTTTGATACTCTCCTATGTTTTCATCCTATTCTTTTCCTGGACCAATACCTGCATCCTGATGTCAGGCTTGAACCTATTGATTTTTCAGCGCCTACGGTGGTTTTAGTTTAAGACTTGAATCAGCATCTAGATCTCACTTGAACATCAGTTCACCCCATGGTAAACATGCTTTTCTCTTGGTGTTTAAAACACTTCTATTAGTTCTAGTACTGCCCCAGAAGGTGGTAGGCTGCTATGTGGTGATTTCAATTCACTTAATATCTTTTAATTTCAGATGTGAAATCCATCTCATGAGTCTTCAAGACAAAATGCGTTAGTAATGCTTCAGAGCAGCAATTGCATCACCCCCTAGCTGGAAGTGTCCTCGTTACTAGTTTACAGGGTTGTACTCCATGATGCTCCTGTCCTCTGTGGAGCTATTAATGAGCTATTAACCCTGTGTTTTGGCACCAGAAGGGCACACCCTCGCTAGGGGTGACAGGGAATTGCTAATCTCAGCATTACCCACCATTTGGTCACAGCTGCTGTTTTCTAACTAGTGTGGAAGGGCTTCTAATTCTGAGGCCAAAAGGAAGATGTTATCAAGTGTTGATTAAATTAATTTTTTTTCTGAATTTTGATTGTGTGACTAGTCAGGTCTCAGCAAAGGTGACACAGCTCACTTCACAATGCAGTTGGATTCTGCTGTTACTACCACAGCCTTTTTTCTTTTCATCTTTCAGAGCAAAAGCATTTAGCTGCAAACTTACAAAAGACCGATGAGTAAAACACACCGGTGAAGAAGTTATGGACAAAGGCCTGAGGTAGGTGGCGTAAACTGGATGGCTCAGAGGCTTGTTTCATCTGTCATTAATCATCTGTCAGCAGCTCCTGTGTGATCCTCTAAAGCAACAGCCATGGATCGTGGTTGAAGGAGTTGTTTTCTGCAGTCTTCTCCCCCCTCAAACCCTGCTGTATTGTATTTAGCTACAAATCAGCTCTGTACCTGCAGTTTCCGTTGGCTGCTCCTGGATATTTTTTATTTGGTGGTTTGAGAGGGTGCCTGCCAGCTGTCGGGACACAGGCACAGTTAGTTCTCTTTGCGTGTCTTCAAGCAGTAACACGAGCCAGAGTGCTCACTGACCTTTTCCAGATGTTTTTTCATCAGCCTCTAATATCGGGGCTGATGGGGTTTCCTTTCCCTGCCTTTTTAGCCCTTTCCAGTCTGGAGCAGGTAATCCTGGTGCAGTGTTGTGAGGGGTTATACCATGGTACGGTCGCAGAGAGCTCCCAAACCGTGTATTTTGTCGTTCTCTCTTGGCTTTCCTGCTAGCGTGTGTGATGGTGCAGGGCTTGATGTAATGCACATGAGCTGCTGAGTCAACCCTGAGCTGGTGATGGTTTGTTGTACTCTTAACCCCATAGAGAGCTGTCTGGTCCCTGAGTGGGCAGGAGAGGAGCTGGCCTTACCTGCTTCGTTCAGAATCAAGTCGAGGCCAGCCTGTGGGAGCCTTCGCTTTCAGCTGTGTGCAGCTTTTCAGCACGGGTTACCCTGTGCTTCGGATGCCGTGTACTGAAGAGCAGCGTTTCCAGGCAGGGCCACAGCAGCACCCCTGGGTTGTGGGTCCTTTCGGGTATATACAGGGGATATACACATCATAGCATCATCTGTGTCCTCTAGAAGATTTGCTCTGGAAGTTTCCCAGTGGATTTATAGAGCTTAGAATTTAATACCCTGTACGACTCAGCAGTTTTTCAACTTGACTGTTTAAGAAATCAGCTATAATTGAGGCATATTTGTTTCTGATTCCTCTTGCAGTCTTTGCTTTCACCATGGCAATCTCTTGAGAGCAATTTTACTAAAAATATGTAAGTGTAAAAGTTTCCTGTTAATTAGATGTGTGCAAAAAGGTGGGGGGTGTCTTTCATTTTTACAAATTCTTGTACATACAATAAAGTCTAGAAAGCATGTGTAGCTTTTGTAGTATTATTACTAACGACCATGATGCAATTCTGCCTTGAAACAGGACAGAAGCTGCATTTTCCCGAACATGAGAGACTACATTTTGAGCTCTGCTGTCTACCACAGATGCAGTATTTAAAGCAGGCCTGAATAAATGAAAGCGAGGATGGCACAGCGTTGGGAATCAGCTGCTGGCCTGTGGGCAAATATGGGCTCCGTCAAGAGGCTCAGGAAATCCTGACTTCAAGCCAGCGTTGCTGCTGCGCCAGGGATGCAACAGCAGGACCCGAGGGGGTTATTTGTGCCTCTAGCAAGGAGCTTAGAAACAAGGCTGCAAGCAGGTTTCAGATAGCTCTGAGCTCAAGCTTGTGTGTGCCATGTTGCACACCCAGCCTCTGCCTGGCTAGCAGGGAGTTTTATTTTTGGTTTTACAAAGATGTGGGTGCACAACCCAGCTACCACAGCTGTGGTGACCCCGCTCCCCAAAATGCAAGGAAAGAAGGTGTTAAAAGGAAGGCAATAGGAAATTGTGGCATTTTTTAATTGCTTTGGACGAAGCTTTCTTTTTCCCCCCTCAATGCTGCCTTAAAGTTGCATGCCTGAAATACTTGGTCCATATCTGCCTGACTCTTGATTGACACCTATGCAAGAGAATAGACTTAATTAGTTAAAATCCCCTGTGTTCAGATTGACCAATAATGTCCAAAGTACACCTGGAAAGAGTTTAGAGATAACATTTGTAAGGCAATGCTCTCCGGACTTGAAGAGAAAGTATTTTTCCAATTAATTTCTGTCTAAGGGTTGGCTGTGATACTTATCCAATTGGTAAACCTAGTTTCAGATTTCAGCTTTAAAATATAATTGGCAGCTCAGCAAATTCATAAAATTGATCCCCATTCACACTTGTTTTTGGCTTGCGTTAAGAATGTGCCAACCTGGAACTCTAAACTTAACCCCGAGTGACTTTCCCAGGGCTGCTGCCCTGAAAGGGAAGCCTGGCAGCAGTGCCTGGGCCCCAGCCAAGATAAATCCTGAGCCGCTGATGTCAGGGCAGCTGTAGCTTGAACCACAGGTGAGGGGAGAATAAAATGATGGAATAAAGGGTAGATTTTGTAAAATGCCCCCTTTCTGAAACCCATTATTCAAGTGACCCCACATCTGGCTCTCCCTGCTCTGTGGTCTGATGGTGTGCAGCAGTTTCTAAGACCATCTGAGATGCTTTGCACGCTTTTAGGGGCATTTAAACACAAAACACGTGCTAAAGTTAAGACACAGCGTAAATGCTTAACAGCGCAGTGTGTTCCAGCACCATGTACAAGCAGAAGGCAGCAGAATCAGTTCAGCCAAGGTGACCAAGCCTCACGTGGGGGTGCATGAATTTTTTTCAACCTGCGGGAGCCTGGCGAAGCTGTCTTCATGCCGAGCAGAGCCGAAACTCTCCCGCGCAGCCCTCCAAAGCCTGCTGCCGTGTTGTGTCGGTTCTGTTCCACATAGGGGTGAAGTGCACGCAACCCCTGCTGATGGGATTTATGCGAGTGCGTGGGACTGGCTTGTGAAAGTCAGCCCTGGAGCAGCAAATCCTGTTTCTGGTGCTACCACATTGACACCTTGTGGTGGACTCGGCCATCGTGTTTCTTAAAAATACATTATTGGTGTATGTCTTACAAATGGTAATTGCTAGATGTTTCCTAGAGGCATTCCACCTGGCTGCTTATACTTTTGCTTTCAACAACTCTACTTAAGCTCCCTTGGACAAATACAAATATTAGAACATGAAAGAGCAAAGTGCAGAGACTGACCTGAAACCATCCCTGGTTGTATATGTAATATAATGAAAGATGAACAGAAGTAACGACTGGAGATTATTTTTTCTACTTTTCTGCTCATCTAGAACTTGGATTCTCTGTCCCTTTTTTCCATAATATTATGTTATTTTGACTTCAGCTTAAAATGATACTCACTTTTTTTCCCCCCCTCTTCTGCAAGGCTTAAATATGACTTATGTAACTTGAGAAAGATGCTCTAAAGGTTTAAAGATCTTCCATCTGCTTCTTTAAATGAAGCCAGGGCTCCAAATCCACCATGTGTCATATATTACATTATGAGCAAAAGGATATTCAGATGTTGAAGTTCTTCTCTGAGAATGTTTCCCTGCTGGAAATAACATTTTTACAAGCTTCTGTATTCCCTTTAGTCTCTTCCTAACAGGACCTCCTGTGGGGAGAACTCGGTATTTCTCATTCCGATGATAGTTTTGAGTAACATTTATAATTGTCTGCTAATGGCTGTGTGTTTTTTGGCAATAACAAATCATAGCCAAGTTTGCTTCCCAGCTAAAATTTCTTTAGCACTGCTTTTGGAGCAGCGATTGGCTGGGCTGCTACCTTTGCCAGGCTATCGTGGCATTTACGCCTTTGGTTTCCCTGGAGCTGCAAAATGTGGTTTTATTTATGAAGGGCATTTTGCCGTTTACCATTTCAAGTGGTAAAAGCCATCACGTTCCTCTGCGCTTCTCCTGCTACCCCCCCTTAGCAAGCGTTGGTTGCTTTTTAGTGCTGTTAGGCTGTTCTCCTCTATCTGCAGCCCTTCTGCTGACAATGAGAGGAGAACGTCAGTCCTGTAGTAAAACTAGGTCTAATCTGGAAACCAAATCGCCAGACGGCGATGGTATCTTTGTCTTGTCCTTGTGTTCAACGCTGTAGTTCATTCCGTTGCTATAGTTGATACTGCTTCTTATTTAGCAGTTTCCTCAGTTGTTTGGAGTCTCTGCAGTACAGATATTAAATTCAGCAAGCTGATGATTGCAGGAGAGAGCTGGACCCTTTGCTCACTGTTACAAGTATGCGGATGGATGGCAGCCACCCTTTTGAATCTTACTGTGCACGGCAGTACCTTTCAGAGGTTTATGGTACCTTACGGAACATACAATACTTGCTTCTACCAGCTCTACATTTCTTTAATCTTATTTAACACCTCTTTGGTCTTCTATGAGAAAAAATTATTTCCGTTTATCTAGATTGACTGTTTTTATGCTATCTGTGTTTTGCTGCCTGTTTCTAGTTTATGGTTCTATTCTGCCATTCAGTGCCTTAATGCCCATTTGTCCTCTGTATGAAAGCAGTAGTGTTAGTAACTCCCTCAAATGTACTATTCTGGTGGTGGTAGGTGGAGGATAAATGTTGCTTTTACAGGAGGATTTAAGGTAGTTAAGAGCGTATGGTGGCTGAGTTTCTGCTAGCATCCCATTTGATCCTTAGAGAAGAGAAAGCTGTACGAAGTCAGCACAAGCACATGTGAATGTAACTTTGCCTCTGTTTCCTTACCAAACAACTTTTGCTAGGAAGATCGCTTTAAAGCGGGATGGGAAAACAGCCTGAGCACATCAGGTCTCTGCCAGGCTAAAGGTATCCACATCAAGGTTTTAACAGCAACAAACACCAAAACCAAACAATATTAAGAAAAAATAGGAAGAAGGGAAAAAAAAGACAAGGAAAAAAAGAATCCCCCAAAAAAAACCTTCAGCTGGAGGGCGGGGGTGAAAGGAGAGATAGGATGTTCTCTGGGCGTAGAGCAGGAGTACCTGGCACGGCAAGGGAGGAGGTGAGCGCCCGGGGCAGGGTGGGAGCGAGGAGGAGAAGGGAGCATGAAACAAGAGTTTGGGGCAGCAGTGGGTGGGAGCGTGTGGTTTCTGCAGAAGTAGAAGGAGAGGCGTTGGGACAGGGAAGCGTTTTGTAAGTTGCGACCCACTCTGTAAAGGGCGTGATAGAAATTCTGAGCCCAGCAAGAACAGGAGGAAGAAAACTGTGGAAAAACTAGGGAAGCTGAGGAATCTGTGTGACACAGGGGAAAGCCGAAGAGGAGGAGCTGGTGGTGTGGTTACGATGAGCAATTCTGATGCCGTCATTCATCAGTAGAGGCACATCGTCTAATTTCCTTACTGCGTTCAAAGGCCTGCCAGCCCTGCGTGCGTTGTCCTAACTTTCTGGCTTGCCACCTTGCGTCTGCTGTCCCCACAAATCGCTGTGTTCCCAGCTTCACTCCATTTGTATGTCCGTTTTGATTGCATTTGCCAAGTCAGCACGTCAGTACATCTTACTAAAGAGTTCCTCTGAGCCTGCTGCAAGACTTCAAGGCAGTGAGCCCAACTCAGGGTGGAGAAGGGACGTGGCTAAAACGCTATGAAAATCCCTTCACTATCGATTGCAAGTCATAGCGCTTTCTTAATAATGCTAATGACAAGTGGTGCTGTAATATTAAACTGTTCTTCGCAAGAGTTCAAAGCATCCCAGCCCCACCAGCACGTAGGAGGTAAATACTACAGCGGTCTGGTATGTACGTGAGTGAATGCAGAGCAGACGTACCCTGAGGCAGAGAAGCAAAGGGCTTATGGTGGCAGAGTTGAATGAGTTACAGCTCCAGGAGTAAAACAGATGTTCTGGCTCCTGGCTTGGGGAAAGTCTGTGCAAAAGGTGAAAGATGACATCCGAACTGTTATCTTAGAGAAATGTATGTAAACTACCTGTGTCCAACGTAGGAGTCTGTCTGTTAAAGGCTTTCACCAGAGGCTTTGGGGGTTTTTTGACTTGCAGAGGTGGTCTGTCATACTTGGTGAAGTCCAGGGCTTGCTTGTTCTTCCCTAGCAACCCAACATTTTTAAGAAGGAGAGAAGCTGTGAAACTTGCCTTGTTCTATTTAGTTGTTTGTGACTAGTTCAAATGTTCGCTTATAAATTGTGCCAGCTCTTATGGGAAGTGAGTAAAATATTAGCAAAACTTCTGAGAATAATTGGCAAATACAAGTGTTTGATACAGTGCAAGATTATTATCTACTTCATAGACCATCTTACGGCATTAATTATTATGGTATTTAAGCTCACCAAATTAGTAGGCTTGTCATCAATGTTCTGTGAGGGAGAAATTTCTATATTTAAGGAGAGGTGGGAGGAAGGTCCTGTGAGCTGCCCAGGAGTGCATCGGGTGCAGAGGACCACCCTCTTTCCCCCTTTTTATACTGAGGAGCTGTTGCAGGGGTGACTTCCACCCAAGACTTTTCAGTGAAATATTTGTATCTAGTTTCCCCAGCCCCTCGCAAAGGAGGGTGTCTATGGCTTCCTAACTTTTTGGGAAAGGGTGAGAGTAGAGAAGGGAAGAGGGGTGTCTTTTATGACTTCTGTTTTTTTTTATTTTTTATTTTTTAATCTTAAAATTAATTTGGCAACTCTGTAAATCTCCCTTAGGAAAGCAGCCCGTCTCCTGGAGGATTGCTCCCACTGCTTCAGTCCTCTTCTAAAAGAGTCTTGACAACCAAAAAGCAAAGAACATCAAGGGCTTTCCAAGCCTGTTGGGATTTATGGATTCATTTTCAACTTGGCAGCAATGCATCTCCGCAGAGATACCAAATGGCAACAGCCTCCTACCCTACCTGTGCAAAAGTTGCCTGCTCCTTTCTGTTAGCAGCCCCTTCCCTTACCTCAGGAGCTGACAAAGCCAAAAAGAAATCCTCCTGCCTTGGAAAGTGCAAAAGGCTCTGCAGCGGAGCATCCTCAGTCCCAGATGCTTGTGCTGTGGTGAAATAACGAAAGAGTCTGAGCTTTCCGTGGGCTCTTGGCCAGCGGCAGCATTCCTCTCAAGCAGGCAGTGACACAGCACCGCTGCTGAGCTGCCCTTCAAACAAAAGCTCCATGAGAAAAACCCCTGTGGTGAGCAGAAGAGCCAAGAGAAATCAAGTTCTGTTTAGCGCCAAAGTCTGATTTATTTTCTCAGACACTTTCTCAGCAGAATGCACATTCTATGCATTTTCCTGAAAGATTCCCCAGTAAATAAGACAGAAATGAAAGAAAAATAAGTTATCAAGAGAGGGTTTTGAACAACCACCAAATTCCTGTGCATCCTCAAAGGAAAAGGGGAAAAACTTACGCACGTCTCCAGCAAGCAGAGGGCACTATATAAGGGCAGCCTGCCAATTTTCCTATAGATTTTAAATGCTTTCTGTATTGAAATATGTAACATACATTCCAGACATAAAAATAAATGTGGACATGTACGGTTATATCCTGCTCCGTTGCTGTGTGTATATTTTCTGAATGCTGTCATCTGGGACTTGCTCTGTTTCAGTATGTGGAAGGTATTTTTCCACTCCGCATCGCACTTTATCTGCGAATGTATATATGTGTACAGCAGTATATATTTGTACAGCAGTAGTTGGGAAAGCTCTGGTACAGGTTGTCAGGCAAGCCAGCGAGCCTGGCCTTGCACAGGCACAATATAGGCATTTAATCCGTGAAATGTCTCACGTCGCTTCAATGTGTTAACTGTGGTGCGTGGCATATTTCAGCGCAACTAACGATGGCTGTAGAACTCGAGTACTTTTCAAAGCATTTCACAGGGCATTTATTCCATAGTTTTGTTTTAATGTCACTTCTAATCTTTACACAATATGCAGCGGATAAATTTATAAGCCATTCTGGTGATCCAGTTATATATACATTATGACTATAATTAGTGGAAAATTCATGACATATGGAAAAACTATCATGTTCCGTGAAGATAAACCATACCTCTAAACTCCAAATTAGAATTTCTTGGTGCCAACCACGTGGCCATAAGAGATTGCACTGATACAGTATACTTATTTCCTGAAGATTCTTTAAAGACCACCACCAAAAAAAAGCTGCTGGTGGTTTCCAGAGGGAAACAGGTCAAACTACTACCACTTTCGAAAATGCCTCATGATAATGTTGCTAAAGGTAAATTACTACTCCTTAGTCATCTTTTCAAAAGCAAGAGAATTCAGAGTTGTTAATGAGGGCCATCTTTAATTCCTGCCTGGGACCAACATCACCGATTGCACTTCAGAGAAGAACTTAACAGAGATACTGCAGGGTTGGAGAGTTTGTAAATCCCACCTGAATGTTGGACTTGATGAAGCATCAGTGCTAAGGGGAATGGAAAAAAACTTAAAAAATAAAAGCAAACAAAAAAGAAAAAAGATTACATTATTCAGAGCATAAAGTGTTCTAGATGACCATTTTACAATGTGTTAAAGCACACTTAAAACATGTCATATTGACATACTTAAACTTTGGTATAATGCCAAAAACTTTCAGGATCAACCTTAATATTTGAATTACAACCTGAAGAATTCGGTGGAATAATGCAGAGATTAGCAGCTTTACAGCTTACTGATAATCAAATATGTCCCAACACAACACAGTTTAGATATTTGTAATCATAAATCAGCTGCATAATTGCATTATGGGACCACATTTGGCAATTAAGGGTTACTCAACAATAGTTTTCTTGTTCAATACAACAGAGACACTTTAAAGCTTCCCCCACCACCACCTTGGTATCGTCTGTGCTAATTCAGAAATGAAGAAACAACCCTGATCCCTCAGTCTACATCAAGACTTATATTGCAGATGACTTCCCTGATTTGACTTATATTGTGCGTGATCCCTGAGAAATGTACCTGCAGCTATCTTCAAGTGCTCTGGAGTATCTCCACCACGTCTGCTAGTGCTTCTGTGGGTTCACAGCATCGGTTTATAAACAAGAGATGTGTCTTTGAAAGCTAGAAGGCAATAATATGGACCCGAAGATGCCTTCTAGCAGAGAGCACAGGTCAGGTGAACAGGCCAAATTACTTTTATGTGCTAGCTGAGTGAGTGGTCACAGGGGGTCTATGGAGAGGCTGTTACTGGGACCCATGGAGCATGGTTCTTTTTCAGTAGTTGAACAGTAGGTTAGGACTTTAAAAACATGTCTCGTGTTTCAAGACATTAATGAAGATCTATGCCATCCTGAAACCAGTCACCAGTGAGGTTCAGATGCTGACAGCCCAGTCACCCTGAGCCCTCCCAGTCACTTTCATGGGAGATGAATGAGATCCCTCTGCAGTGAGTGGCAGCCTTTGCCTTGACCTGATGCCCCACGCGACACAGCTGGTTGATGCTTAGACTTGTGCTCCTGGAACAGCTATAACCCTTTCCATAAAGCCCTTTAATAACACTTCATTAAGCCTCAGTTTTGAGCCCCAGGACTTGTGCTTGTTGGGAAAGGTTTGATCTGGAGGCTTCACAAGTTTCTGTGTCTTTGAATCAGTAAAGTCAAGCTAGCAATATCCTTGACATTGGGGTACAAAGCCATGACGTGGTTCACCTCGCTGTAAGGGAAAAGGGAGCACAGCTCCCTGTGTATGTTTGCTTGCTGGGCAGAAGGTGGCCTTACAGCTGGGGTGGGCCAGTAGTCACCATAAGAGGCATCAGGGTAAGCATGGGCTTTCTGGAAGAAGCACAGCCCATTGCTGGAGTCTAACAGAAAGGGCTGCTGTGGGGGCCGGCTGGGGAAAGAGTGCTGCTGCTGCAGCTGACGCTCACTGTACAAGTGAAGCCGGTCAGGGGGAAGAGCTGTGGACTGCGGCAAAACACGGTGCTGAGTCTCCAGGACCTGTTTGTGCTGAGCACCATCGGGGATGTAGCGGCTCCTCTGATGTATCCCATGCATGCCGCAGGACTCCTGAGGCCATCTGTGGTCTGGGCGCATCCCACCCCGCGCAGGTGGGAGCACCGTTTGCTGGAAAGGGCATCCCAGTTGGCAGGTGCAGTCCAAGCTATGGGCGTGACAAAGCGAGTACGGGTTGTACCTGAGGTCACTGCAGTGATGAGGGCTGTCCATCACCTCTCTGTCCTGAGAGGTACATATGGGCCAATTGTAACCGTACGTGTCATCACTGATGGACAGGGCTGACATCTTCTCCAGGAGCGGCTGGTCTCGCAGCAGCTCTGGCAGTAGCGATGGCTGGTCCAGCCCTAGGTCAGCGCTGGGGCTGCCAGCCCAGGTGCTGGACGGTGGCTCACAACAGCTCCCCTGGGACCACCCTGGGTAGCAGGAAGCCCCTGCAGAGCTGCTGACTTCTCGCAGCATTTCTGTGAAGGCGTCAGATGGCGCAGGCTCTTCTCTGGTCCTGTACAGTGAGTGTTTACACTGTTCCTCCTCTTTCCCCAGGCTTAACGGGACCTTTATTTTGGCCCTGAGCTCATCAGCAACTGAGAGCTGAGCTTGATGTGGTCTCTCTGGGTGGTAAAATTTACATTTATTGCCATAGGTACATTTTTTATCTGAAAGAATCAAAAATCAAACAGGAGGTTGTCGCTAGCAGCCATGTCAATTAATGTACTCATCACTTCTCCCCAGCACTGTGTATTTGCATGGGTGTGGTGAGGACAAGCAGTGAAGAGGGGAAGTGCCATTTTCCAGTTCAGTACTTTTGACCCCAGATTTAAATACTGCTGACCTAAATAGCAGGGTGAAGCAGCAGGGAAAGGAAGTTTCTGCTATTTTGGAAGTGTCTGAAATTCATGTATGTTCCGGTTGCTGCACTCAGTGGGCTGGGAGACCTGCTGCTACAAAGGGTTGCTTTAAAAAATGTTATAGAGATTTGCCTCTGAGAAACCTCCACATTACTGGAAAGCTATTTGGGGGAGGGGGTGCATTTGGATGGTCTTTCCTGAGTGCTGTAATGGCAATCCACCCTGCAATATGAAAAGTGTGTGCAGGCTGGGGGGGTCAGCAGGGCCACGGTGCCTGGTTTGGGTTCTGCGTGCAGGTGAAGATGGAGGAGCCAGAAATGGCTGCTGCCTTTGCTGAGGCTGAAGCCACTTAAGCAGGAGGGGAAAAAAGCATCACCCCGGCCAAAAACTCTGCCACACAAAGCGCCAAGTAGCACACAAGCACATGGCAGCAGCACTTGCCCTTAGGTGAAGGAAAGCGCCGCTAGGAAGCAAGGGGCAGGGGGAAGAGGGGTGGCAGTTCACAGCACGGAGAGAAACCCACCATAGGGGCAAGGCTGCCATTTTGGTTCAGGAAGCACTGGCTGTTTGCTCAGGAAGTTATTAAGAGTGGGTCCATGCCGGCCTAACGGGTCATCAGGAGGCATAAACCTGAAAAAGGAAAAAATCACAGGGGTAACAAAACTACCTCGAGCTTTTGGAGCTGAAGTGTCGTCACAGCTTGTGGCACAAGCTTAGGGCAGAAAACCCTTGTGATCTTTTTGTAGCCTGGCCTTCAAGAGTCAGGCTGCGCTCCTAGGTACGGTGCCTTCCTGCCTGCCAAGTCGATACTTCAGCTTCATGTATCTGGTTTTTCCTAATAACTTAAACCAACTGGGAATACATGGCAGCTTGGCGCAGCTCCGGCCGGCCAGCAGCCCCAGCCATTACAGCATTCCTGCCTTTTTCTCTGAAGCGGCAGCAGCAGCAAACTCTTCTGTGGTCCCAGCACTGCGAGCCTCACTGGCAGCTCCCTTCCACAGCAAACTCATATTCTCTTACTAAATACTTGTAGGAGAATGAGGTTTAAAAAGCCAGTGGTTAATTCAGAGCTACAGCCGATCATGCATGTGGTGTGATAAACAGCCCAGCCTTTTCCAAGGATTCAGTAAAGGTTTCCTGCTACAAGGCCTGTGAAAATGCTCAGATAATTCTGTTTATTTTTCTATAGCAGTATCTACCTGAATGTGATGCTTCAGGAAGAAAACTAACTAGCATCTCTGGACTTGTTTATAAATCAATCTGTGCTGCACCCACCCGCAGCATAGCTCTCTGTCGGATGAAGGGAGTCGTGGGTGGGAGGGGAAGGGAATTTGTTCATCTGCGCCCACCCGTGCGCCACCAGGAATTTGTTCATCTGCATAACGGGACTGAAACCTCCAACTTCAGGCTTGTAGGGAAATTAAAAATACGGCCAGATAGCCAGCCTCTTCTCACTGATTTAATTCTGTTATCCTGCTATGAAAGAGAAATGAAAAGATACCAGGCCTGGGTTAACTTCCCAGTTCAGATTGGAAAGAAGCAAAGCTGGTGGCTAATGTTGCCTTTCAAATAGAGAAGTTCACTGAAGAGTGACTGGGGGGTTTAAGACCAAAGCTGAGGGAGCAGGAACTAAAGAAATGAGATAAGAAAAGTTGCGGTAAATTCCCTTCAGAAAAAGGATCACATACTCTGCTACTGGCAGAAGGTGCGTTGATGTTGGAGCTGACTTGGCCCATAATGTTTAAATTAAAGATTGCTTAAAACCAGCTGTCTCTTACCTGTTACTGACAAAAGAGTACATGAGTAGTCGCTGCTCAATAAACCATTTCCACTCGGGGTTTTCATTCTGGAGATCCCGGTAATGGTCATTGGAAACAATGACTCCGTCTTTCTCATAAGCAACTTTCACTATATAGCGGTCATCGTAGCAAACCACCCTCTTGCCTTTCACCTTCCGGGATGGGGTGTACACAAGGATCGATTGCTTTTCAAGATCTTCAAGAATGTGCTGATCTGGTGGGGTGGTTGGCAGAAATAAAAGGGAAAAAATAAAAATTAAAAAAAATAATCAATTAATAATGACCAGGTCTCAATCATGTGCTAGAAACCTACGGGCACCTAAAGATGTTCTAGCACTTTAGGCAACTTAAAGCGGTGTGATTTTCAGATGCACTGATATCTGGTGGTTATTTGGCAACTTGAAAATTAGGTCTTTTACAAAAGTATCTAATCTTAAAATCTGAGATACCTTTTTTAATTTTTAAGTCTTATCCATAGAAGGATGGCTTGAATCCTACACCAGAGATACGCTGAACCCCTGTAATTCCCTTTTTACACCCACTAGATGCTAGAAGGCTCATAACCAGCCCTGGTATGAGTGTTACTGGGAGAGAAAATGTGCCTGATATAAAATAAATAAATAAACAAACAAACAAAACTTCTTTTGCTGCCGTTGAGGACAGTCTGGCTTCTTGTCATTCCTGCTACACAGAAAGGTGGATCCCCACCTGCCACATCTGCAGCTGGAGATGCTGAGCTGCTGGCACAAATCTGGCAGATCTATTTCGATACAAACTAAATCTCGTCACCCACCACAGACTTCAGGTGGTGCGTTTCCTTCTCCTGTAAGAGGCACCCATGTAGCTCCTGTATTGGAGTAATAGGCTAACAGATGATAGTCAAGCAGTAGTGAACGCTTCGGACACTGCCGCCTTTGGATAATGTGTGAAACGATGTCGTCGTCTCCTGGATGGCCTTAAAAGCTCTGCAGACGCATTGCGAGCTGACAAACTCACTCTTTCTTTAACTCAGCTGGCAGCAACTTGTGCTTCTAAAGCAGAAGGCTCAAAGCAGTGTAACAAAGCCTTGTGTGCCATTTTAGTTGCTAGCCAGGAGCGTGCAGCAATAAATTAATGACTGATTTAAGTGATAGAAACCTGATACACAACCTGCACTGTGCTTGTCTTTACAGGGCAAACTGTACTGGACTCTTCACACCCACTGCCTCCAAACTGCACCTAATGGTTGCCAAATTATGCCCAGGATGGTGACCTACCTGCAATTGGACTGTCTTGTCGAGGGGGCTCCTTTCTCCAGAGTGGGACAAAAACCTTGATGTACGTGTGCCCCCTTTTTTGAAACCAATCCACTGCCAGCTGGATCCCCCAGCAGGAGAATATCTCTTTGTTTCCATGACTATAAAAAAAAAAGAGGAGGATGGCGAGGCAAAGTTTTCAAGAAACTTAGATTTCTCTTTGACCTAGCCAGTAATGAAAAGACAAAACAAACAGCTTTTGTGTCATTCACCAATTTCCAAGAAAACAACCTGGCAGGGTGTCCTGGTTGGACAGATCCAACACCTCCTCCAGCAGAACGAGAAACTTGTTATCTGAAGCAGTTTGGATACTCAAAAACAGAGGTATCCTATCCAGCATTTCTATGACCTGCCTGCTACCCAAGCCTGTTGCTTCCGTCTGTATCTGGATGGACTTGGGTCCTAAAGTACCAGCAATATCTCAGGCTGTGTCAGACCCTTCATGTGCCTTGTCTGATAATGGTTTGAGGAGTGAGAGTTTCTTCTAACACAAGCAGAAACCCACGAGGCTCTCCTATGAGAAACAAAATGTGGGAATTTTCTTCTGTGGTAACAGTGACATTAGGAATTTTAATGTCTGAAGCAGCTGCAAGTGTGATCACAGGTCATTCTGCTGCTGACCTCTTTTGGAAACAGGATTCAAACTATGGGGGAAGGAAAACGGTAAGAGGCGGGATGGGAAATACAGAGAACCCTAGGACAGGAGCTGTAGAGGATGCAGGCAAGGCGGGTTCTGGAGAATTATCAATATTCAGAGCAAGACACAGAAAACAACCTCAGGAAAAACAATTAGGGGTGATATTCTTCCTAGGTTTCTCCCCCCCACATTGAAAGTTCTTACTGCTTGTCATTCTCTTATCTAAAATTTTATTACAGTTCAGTGCACGTGTAAAGGAAGGTAATTTGTTAACTACCTCTGCACAAGGAAACAAAAATAAACTCTACACAAAGTCCTAAAATGGATAAACACCCTCACACCCTCATCCTTGTACTTTGAGCTTTCTGGATAATATGACCACAGCCTCACTCAGGCTTTCACCTCTGCATAACATACTTGTAAATTACTCGCTTGGTTACTGCACCTGCCTGCAGTGAGAGACCAGTCGAGGATGATGCCACAGTCTTAAATGCCTCTCTCCCCACCATCCCCCAGGAATTCAAGTCTAGGTTCTGCCTACATCAGCCTCATAATCAAAGCTCCATCTTACACCTAATAAAAGTGTCAGTGCTGAAATGGTGACCACAAATGAAAAATAGTGCAGTTTGGAGGAAGAAACCCCGTTGCTTATTAATAGCTACCCAGGCAACAGGAAGTCTTACCCCACCACCACCAATAATAAACGGTCTGAAGTGCTCGATGTATCTAATCTCCATTCTAGAGCAACCACTTTGGTTTTAAAGGATAGGATCTTCCCAGGATAGGATCTACCCAGGATAGGTATAGTCACCTGGACAGGTAAATTGGAAGTGCAGGTGACTTTTTCAGATAACTGCCTTTAAAAGGAAGTCTAGGTACATCTTTAATGCCATGACTCAAAACAAAGTTCAACAACAGCCTGCTTTAACATTGACTACTCGTGTATATAACCTTGTCAGCTTTAGGAAAGTAATTCTAGTTGTGCCCCCAGTGCAGAAGGTAAAGCGCCCAAGCACAAGTGATTCGGCCAAAAGGACAAGCAGAACAAGTGAGAAGAGGCACCTGGAATTGTCTCTCAGCATTATCACTTAATCCAGTTGCTGCTACGTTGCTACAGCCAAACCTGGGGAACGTGTATCTAAAATAGTATGTACACGCATGGTGCGCTGCAGTGTCAACACAACTGAACGCCAATGTCTGCCATGTAACAGAGCAGGGGCTTTAAAACTTTACATTCTCCCTGCGTGGTGAATTTGTGTTGCCTGACAACAGATTGGCTCCTGTCAGTCACCTGTCCCACGCACCCCGGTAGCTCGTGGCCCGTAACTGATCTGTCACAACCCAGTCCCTCTCTCTCCCTCCTGCCAGCAACAGGGTACGTTGCACTTGGGTCACAGATCAGCAGGGCCCATATCTCAGAAACTGAAGCAGCAATTTGGCCTCGATGTGACTGCAGCAATGAATCCATATTTAGCATGCAGTGGTTCCTTTTTAAATTGTCAATTCCAACCCCTTTGAGAAGAAGTTTAGTCAAAACAACTCCTTTTGAAAACCACGAATGGCCCCATCACAATGGTCATGACACAGCATCAGCCACAGCTTTGGCAGAAGGGAGAGAGCCTAACACAGGACTCCGCTGGCCTCTGTACCTACCACAGCTTAAAAACTATGTGTAAGGGCAAGCGCTAGACTAGATAGTCTCTTCAGTGTGCAGTGAATAGGGTTATGACAGTTCCCTTTTCATATTAACACAACTCCGTTTATTTTTATCCACTAGCCTTGCTAAACCGTCCTGCCCACTTCCCATGGATAGGCTGGCAGATGGCTAAGTTTTTCATTACATCTGGTGGAAACACAGAGTGTACTGAGACACTTGACTAGTGAGACTGGCTGAAGGCAAGGTTCTTTTCTATTCCATTTCTATAGATAGGCTGATTGAGATCGCCAACTCACTCACTTGCTTTATTACCCTGGGGCATAGACATCTTTTTCAAAACCTTGCAGTCCACAATGAGCCCTCAACACCAACTCTGAAGCGCTCCAGAAACACCAATCCTAACATAGAAATACAAATGTTCAAGATGCTTTTCTCTACACAGGCAACTGCCTCTCCAAGCTTCAACTTTTTGACAGCTTCATCCCTAAACTGCTGCTTCTCTGGCGCTTTTATGGTTGTTGGTGTTGATGATGATGTTTTCCTAGCAAGGAACCTAACATCCCTTTTCCCTGACTTCTGCAAACAGCCCTTCTCCATCTGACAGCAGCAAACCAGAAAAATTAAAATGAGGATACTGAAAGCACTCACCAAGCTTGTCCCATTAGCCAAAGTAAATGCCATTCAGCACTGCTTTGGAAAGGCATCCAGGAGAGGAAGCAGCTCTTTCCAGGATGCCTCAGTTCAGTACAAACTGAACTGACAAGGTCAATAGTCTTCTCTATCATCCAAGTAGTCTTTATCAAGACAGAGGTTGGGGATGTCTGAGAAGAGCTGTAAAACCTTTGCCTTTCTGAAACTCAAAAGTACTTCACATTCCTCTAATTCCTTTTAGGTAAAAGACGAGGATTTCACAGCAGAACACCAGCCTTCAATAATCTAGCAAGCAAACATCTCTCAGCCTCACATTTTGGAAATTATTCTACAAAAAGATTTAAATTTTACATGACAGAAGCTTGTGTGGCTTCTTGAAAACCCATTTAGGTGGGCATGTGGTCTAGGAAAGCAATACGACATGCTAGCTCAAGCCATTTGCTGCACATAACTGTAATGACATTTGTTTTAAATAGTCTCTGTCTAGCAAGCTCCTGTGCATGGCCTGGTGCAGCAGGATGATCTCAGAGCTTTCCCAGAGTATTCCAAGCTCAAAACATGCACTATCTATCTCATTAGCCACCAACCTACTCTGGGCCTCCTGCTCAGTGGCAAGGGTGCATCTTCTGCCATCTTGGAAACAACGTTGTTCTCTGCCTTGTCCACCTCTGCCTGCTCTAAAAAAGCCCTGGTAAATTGGTGAGGACAAGGTTGTACCAGGAGAATGAAGCACATGGTCAGTCAGGGGTAGTATTGCCCCTTACACAATGAAAGGGTAGGTGCTCAGCTCAGCTGCTCTGCCTGAATGGGTGCTCATTTTTTTTGGAGAGAGGCAAGAAGGACACCCTAAGGAGGGTCTAGGGTGAAAATGCAAATGGAGGCAGGAGATCCTAACACCTGGCTACCGAGCTCATGGCCCAGCCAAGGCTGAGTGATTTTGCTCTGTTGTGTATTTCTCACTCCTCATGAGCTGCCCTGACCGAGGAACCTCTTGGTTTTGGATGGGATTTCTCCCTTCATCCAGAAGATGGCATAATTTGCTTAGTCTCTAGTTGCTCTGGATGTGCTTGTTCCCTTCGCCCTCTGACCAGAGGGGATGTGGTCTCATCTCACCTCACACCAAAGCTAACCGAAGGAGGAACCCTCCTCCGCCCTGTCCCAACCTGCAAGGACAGGCTTGGCCATGCTGAGCAGGAAGGGAAGTTAACAGGGAAAACCGGTGGATAGCCAGTGCGCCCTGGACTAGGCTGCTGGGGCCTTTGGCCGTTCCTATTGCTTAGGTAAACAGAGGTCAACTCATGACTGTCTGTGGACTTCTCATCCATGTGGACGTGCCAGGCTCCCCGTCAGTAAGAGTACTTTCAGAGTGTCAGGGCACTGCTTAGGAAATGTAATTGGCCAGGATCGGTTGCTGTGACATTTCCCAGAAACAGAATTAATTAAGAAGGAAATGAGACTATTCAGTACAAGTCAACTATCAATTCCCTGATATTTCCATAAAAATGAAGCCAAACCGAAAACCAAGAAAAATATACAAGCTGGGAACATTGTTGGGGTTTACTTGCAAGTCAAAACAGTACAACTGTGGTGGTGTTAGGAACCACAGCCACCCATCTTTATTTTCCCTCTCCTTCTTAGGTTAGTTGGGCTGTTCTGTCTATCTGGTCATCAGTTTTTCCTGGCAACATCTCAGCATATAGATTTAGCAATCCTAGGTATCCATTTGAAAAGGCACATAAACATCAATGGTGAACTAAAAGGGAGAGCGAGCTGCTGAATCATACTGCCATAAACAGTAGTGGTTAGCTAGCTGGTGGCTTATGAAAGGTCAAAATGCAGAGCGAGCCAGTGATTGCATTTGGCATGAATATTTATGGGCATAGAGACAGCAGTGCTTAGAAGCTGTGCCTCCGCCGAATAACAGGAATAAGCAGTGGGTCATACATTATACATCAAATACATCAATGCACCTTTCACCTGAAGAAAAAAACATACTTTAGGCCACCAGCTTTAAAATTCAAAAGCTTCAGAGGAAGAGAGATCCCTTTTAGGAAACAGAGCTTACCTCATTGCAACATTGCTGCCATCGATCACAATGGGTCTCAAATGATTGGAAGAATCACTTTCATCTTCTCCAAGCCACTTTGACCTTGGTGAAGCGCTATGTGAGCCACGGGCAACAAGTTTTAGCAGGGAAGGCTGAGCCTGGCTCTCCAGATCTTGAGGTTTGCTCCCCATCCGAATCAGCTCTTTCAGCACATCGTCCTCCAGGGCCTCTTGGCCCAGGTTCTCCAGCACTTTGCATATGTCCTGCTTACCGTAGCCCAGCTTGCAGAAAAAATCCAGCTTGCTCTGGTGCATTTCCACCCCTGCAGTAGAAACTTCTCTGGAGCGTGGTGGCACTGGCTTGCTAGAATGTGAATTGGCCAGTGCCATCTTAGCAGGCATTTACGTCCCTTTAAACCCAGTGCTCCTGTCTTCCCAGCCTCATCCAACAGGCATCAGCTTTAGGTGGGGGAAAGATTAGAAAAAACAAAATTCAAGTGTTAAGGAAGAACATGCAATCATCTCAGTTATTTGCCTCGTGCACAGCAAAGAGGCTATCTGATCAGCTGTCTTCTCTCTGAAGAGACCGTCCAGTCTTCTCTCAGCATTAAAGCATTTTTCTGGTCCACTCTTATTTATAAAAGCACTGGAGTGTCCTGTGCAATGTTTGTCATTCTCCAGGCATTATGTCAGACAGGTGTCATCCTACTTCATGAGCTATGCAAGCCTGTCTGTACACAGACACATTGTATGCGTAAGTTTGTTCTTCCGACTTATCTTACAGGAAATGATATAAAGCACGCTGTAACCGGGGATTTTCGATTTGCTCAGTGTGGTTTGTGAGCCACAGATAAAAATCTCTCAAATATTGTTGGATGAGCTCAGATGCCACAGCAACTTCACAAGTATAGGAAGTTTCATCAAGTGATTTAAGGAAACGTGTTGTTTGCAAAGTAGCTGGGAACTCTGAACTTTTTTTCAATAGTTTTGTCTTTCCTAGCATGTGTCCCTGCACACATGACATACACAGACATACCTTATGAAATTCTGTCACTCATCTGTTCTGATGATGCCTGACTTACTCTTTTCCTGTTATTTGCTATTTCAGTGAGGGCTTTTACGTTCAGAGAAGCAGCTTGTTTTTTGAAAGCTGTCGGGGCAGTGGTTGGAAGCAGGCAGTCTGAAAAGCGGTTTCAATTTCACTTATATTTATTGTCAAGAGAAACTGGTAATTCAGAAATGAGTGTGCAGAAGTAGCAGAAAGCTACTTCAAGCTTCTCCAGAACCGCACTGTTTACATTTCTGGTCTACCCAGTAAATGAAGGCGATGGGTAGAATAGATAGGCATACCCATAGCTGCTTCAGCCCAACAAGTGTGACAAGAGCAGGACATACACGGTGACTACTCATCCATCAAGCCAAACATCTTTGGTCACTGTTGGCATGCTTGCACCGAAGCTTGCTTCACCACATCTCTGCAATTATTGGTGCTACATGGATAAAAGCTGTGACTGGTTCATCTACCCACGCGTAGGACATAAGGGCGGTCCTCTTCCCTTCACTAATAGCGGCCAGCAAATGACGCAGAATTAATTGACCAAACAACTACCTCCATGACGAACCCAGAGCCACAGCCTCATTGCGCCCACCGGCTCCCCTTCCCAGCCCGCCCTGCACACTGCCAGCCCGCCAGCCACTCCTTGCCCAGCAGCGGATCACTCTAGGAGCTCAGAAGCCAAAACCATCTGGAGGAAGGCACGGAGGGACTGGAAACAGGGAGGTGGGAGAGGAACATCACTGCAGCTCCTCCCCAAAGCATTAAGGACTCCCTGGGCTATGCGGAAGAAATCTGCATTGGGATCAGTTAATTTAAAACTGATTAGTTCAGCAGGAAAGCCTGATAATTAGTTAATAACCCCACTTGTACAACTTTGACCTTTACTTTTCTACATAGCCTTATAACTTTGAGATATTCTTCTCTGGAGAAATCTGGCACTCTGTTAAAAATGACAAATAGCATCAGTAAAATAAAAAACACCTTAAGTATGTCATATGCATAAGGGGAAAGCAGTTATCATGTGTATTTTTCCATCTGAACCAAAGCGTTGCTTATTTTAGCCAATGGGCTTGACTGTTTTTAGTCACAGTGCAATCCACACATGTAACAGTTTTTACATCTAATCCTTGTTTTTAATTCATGGACTGAAGATGAAAAAGAATTTGCCTGCTTTTTCATTACTGAAATGATTTCTCAGCTTTGAAATAGCTACTCTCTGAACTGAAATCCATTAATGTATCTTCGTACCCAAATACAGCTGAAGCTGTCACAGCTGGGCTAGCACTGTAGCAAACCCTTCTTCCAGGTGTGTGGTCAGTGGCTCCAAACACTTAACATGTACTACTTGATTTTTTTTGGTGTCTAGATTATTTTAATAAATTAATGTAAATGAAAACCTTTAGTTGCTATCTGTCCTCAGGTTGAAAAGAGAATATTTAATACATATTTTAATAGCTATCACTAATATTTTTAAGCCTGTATTTCTACCTATTCTGATGGTTTTGGTTTTTTATATATCAGACCATTTTTCCACGTTAGCAGCACATTGTGTTGTGTGTGTGTTTGTCCTGGATTTCATCAGAAAGCAGGTTCAATTCAATCCAGAATTTTTCCAGGCAGCTTTCCAGCTGCAGAGGGTGCAGAGGCCACGTCCTGCGCCATGCACCTCGCAGCCCCCGGCAGCAGCAGCACATGTGAGCACACACGTGCTGGCTGACGGCTGCTCACCGCATCACTTTTCCAGCTCCGTCTCAGGAAGCCCTGAGCCCGTGGTCCGCGTCTGCACCCTTTGCATCCTGGCACGCAGAGGCAGCATTTCGCAAGGCTTAGCCCTTCTGTACACCCTTTGGCTTGGTGACCTAGGGCAACGCGTGGGAAACGCCGAGCTCTGGGTTGCTGCCTGGGGTTGATACGATGCAATATCAGCTGTCACCAGCAACATGCAAGTTCTGCAAAGTTAACCACTGGATCTCTGCTGCAGTTTGGCCGAATATTGAAAATAAGTGATATTGTGATTGCAGGGTTTTCACCACAGAGAGAACAAGTTTGAAACCCTGAGATAAAAGGCTTGGTCACAGCCAACACTGAGGTCACCCTTCTAGAGAGAATTAAAGGATCATAAAATCACTAGCTTACACATTACTAAAGAGTCAGTAGCATGCCCAAGTCCAACAGGTCAGCTGGGTGCTTATAACCAGCACAAAAACATATGACAAGAGGAGAAATTGTGCATCACATAGTCCAGCTTTTGCTATCACGAACAAACAGGTTGTGAAATCCGATTTATAAACTTTATGACCTTCATTTTCTAACTACTTAGATTTCCTCCTGCCACTTGCCCCCCTCACCTCAGCAGACCCTGTTGGGAAGCTGCTTGTGTTTTCCCTCCACTGGGAGCCAAAGTCTTCTCATTTCCTGGCTAAATTTAGCCACAGGTGGTTGCATGCCAATCCTATGTTCCAGCGTAAAAAGCACTCCTCTCTCTCTCTGCGGTGTTGTGCCCCCTCTTGCATACCCACACGCACAGAGGGATTGGCTTTAGCGACATTTCCAAAATCCTATTATAATCTTAACATTTTAGCTATATTTTTAGCATTTCTGCCTTTTTTATCTTTCAACAGTTTTGGAAAACTAGAAAATAATAATTTGAAATTTTTGTAAATACTTAAAAAAAAATATTGGTTATATTATAATTCCTCAGCTTGAACAGCTTTGAATAATGGATTTTGCCTAGTCCTTCCACCAGATATTTGCTCCACTTGCAGACACTCAGAGCAGGACCAGGTGCCCTGCAGGTGTGTTTTTAAGCAGCACCTCCAGTGGCCTCAGGCCACAGAACCACGATAAGGACCAGCTTGACTCAGAGGGAGCTGGGGCTCCTCAAAGCCTCCACCAAGAGCCTGTCCTGCCCGAGCAGGCACAGAGGGGACATGGCCCCAGCTGGACCCGGCATTGGTCAAGGCAGAGCGGTTTTGGGTCTTCTCTAAACTAGGCGTGCATGCTGAGTAACACCAGAAGCACAGCAACAGCTCCCTGCCGTGTTCGTGTTCCCCCTCACACTTTAGGTCTGGGCAGCCTCTTCTTCCTCCTCTGTCCCTGAGAATCATGCCACAAACCACCTCAGCCTACCAGCCCATTCAAGCCCTTCCATGAGCTGTTTCTCTGAAAGAAGACAGGCTGCTCTGCTTTCATAAAAATAAGAACTTTTACTTTCACAAATTAGAGATGCACATAAACTCTTAATAACACCACCAGTCATTCATTGTCTTGATGACTAAGAAAATATTTGTCTTTTTCTTCCTCACCTTCCCTGCTGCGTTTGCCAAAACCAACAAAAGCAAACACCCCAGAGAGAGAGCCGTACTCACAGGTAGCCCCACTTGCTCTACACCTTACCTGACAGCTGCGATTTCTGCATCCCAGCAATACCATCCCACCATTCGCGAGCCAGAAGCTGGATTTGGAGCAGTACCGCGCTCACAAGGAAGTCATCAGCCCGTATTTAGAGGCTTTACAGCAAGGCTGATGTCAACTGAGGGCAAACAAGTGCAGTGAGCAGGTTAGAGCTCATTCTATAGGAAGGTTTTACTTCCTCATTTGGCTGGCTGAGCTCTCATTTAACTGTACAGGTTGATAAACTTTCACTTCATTTTTCAAAAGGAAAAACAGAGGTTCCCTACACATCTCTGTTCTGAGTCACAGGCAAAGATTAGTCAAACCCACTCTGGAAGGGATCCACAACACCGGGCGGCAAGAAAATGGCATATGAATTCTGGGGCAAGTGAAAAGTTTTCTACCAGGGATGCTTTGCCAAGTTATTTCAGCCTCATTCCCCCTTGTGTCTGGCAAATTTCTGACCTTCAGGGACACATGGAAAAAATATTTTAAATACCAACATTTTGCTTAGCACCTGATATTGCAAAGCCTCATTCAAACACCTCCACATCTGAGGGAACCTGCTCTGGGAGACTACAGTAAAATATCAAAACCCAAACCAAACCCCCTAACCGACTGGTGCCTTGATTGAAAGACCACTTCAGAGACATGCAGCCTCTCCACAGAAAAGACAAACAGGCACTTCCCAATAGAAACCTGAGGTTTTCCTCTGCTTGTTCCTTACCTTGCTGCAAAAAAACATGCCCCAAATCCACTTTTAGGCAGCAGGAGGGGTTGGAGACTCAAGGTGGTGTTAACCTCTGGGACGCTTTGGATGCTGCAGACAGCTCTGCAGGCGCGGTGTCCTCTGCTCACAGGGCCAGGGAGGGCAGGGGTGCCCTGCTGCGGAAGGAGAGCACCTCTGACAGTGTTGCAGGGTGACACACCAGAGCAGAGACACCCTTCCCCGGACAGAAATCCCCCCTACCTGTGTATTTTGTGGGAGGAAGCAGGAGGACGAAACCCTTGGTAGTGGGTTTAATCAGCATCCTGTTTAATCCCAAGGCTGGTTGCTGGTAAGCAAGCCTCTCCACTGCTTCCCAGTTGGTTCCAGTCAATGGTTATGCCTTTGCATTGCATGCAGGCTCCCAGGGACTCTTTGGGACCCAGGCTGCCCTGACACTGCGCAAAGCAGTGCCTGGGCAGTCACAGGATGAAAGGGTAGCACACCGCCTCATCTATCCTGCCTCTGGCACAAAACTTCCTCTGATCCACAAAGGTCTGGCTGGGCAGGTTAGTGGCTGCAGAAATAGGAAAGTGTTCCTAAGATCACAACTACAGAAGTGTGTCAGTTTTCTGCTGCCTGGAACAGCTGTAAGAGCAGAACACCCAGAGCCTTTGACTCCACATCCCTGGAGAAGGAGGATCTTCTTTGCTCCGTTTAAACCTGCAGAATGCCACATACGTCATCACAAGACCATCACTGAGCAATACTATTGGAAAGGAAAGAGAAAGCTGCTGCGTTATTTATAATCCAGGAAGGCAACAGAGCAAAGCATACAACATTGCACAGTATTGTTTTAACTCCTACTTCTCAGTAAAACGTGTTTTTTTTACTACGTAAATAAGAACAAATCAGAGTTTATAAAAAGAAACAAGAAGAAAATCAGATAAGAGAATTTTGCACTCATCTTTCATCTGTAATGAAATGACTAAACCCATCTACTGTAAAAAGCCATGAGCAGAAGACTTCAACATCATTCAAATCATAGTCAGCCGGCAAGACCCTTACCCAACTCCTGAAATCTGTTAAGGGCCTTTACCTAGGTGATCACTAGCTGAGAGACAGAAGACCATGCAAAATAAAGGATCATATTTAATTTTTCAGATGGTCTCAAACCCTTTTGCTCACCAGCACATTTGAGTACCCAAGGCTGTGGTTTCATAGACATTTCCTTTCTTTGCTGTGCTCCCTTGCGCTGACAAGCACGCTGAGCATTCCCAGCACAAAGATTTATTGCTGCTCAATGGCATTGTTATGTTCAAGAGGGAAAGAGCTACAGTGGGAGAAGTTTTCAGAGGGGAAGATCCCCCCACTAATGGATGTTCCTATGTTGAGCTGAAGACCGAGGATTTACTGGTTTGTGAAACAACTAGACCTTCACCAGAAAGAATCATTATCAACCTCAAAGCAAGACAGCCTTGTTACAGCAGCTCCTGGAGGCTACGGAGAGGACCAAGCGTGACTTTCAAGGAGGTTCCCTGTGCAAAACCACTTTCCTGATGGTGTTAGACTTCCGTATGGAAAAAAAAAATTATCTTGAAACTGGTAGTGTGGAACACCACAGGTGTTTTCATCTACACACCCCAGTGAGCTATTTGCTTTGCTAAAGGAAACAGTCATTTATTGCATCAGCACCAGAGAAAAGCATTATTATCATCTTCCTCATCTGAAAAAGCTCACCTGCTGGGAAAATCAAACAAGCGTAGGTGGCCATAGTATCACAGTGAAAATTCTTTAGCCCCTAACCAGCAGAAGAGAGTCAGGATAAAGCAAGAGCTTAATCAAATGCAGGTCTATTGCCAGAAATATTTTAAATACTTACTGGAACTAATACATTCTCCATCCTGCCTTGAGCAAGAATATCTCCCTACTGCCTTCAGCAAGGCTTGGGTCAGACCCTCAAGCCAATACTCCCTCAATTCAATCTCCTGGCTCACTAAGAACAAGAAGTCACTGTTACACAGTACAAGCTACGCTCCCAATTTTAAATATTATTTTTACACACTATTAGGCAAAGTCTAGATGTTTTCTGCCAGTGAAATTCTCTCCCTGTTGGGGACACTGGAAATTTTGACTTGGAGACAGGTGTTCACCCCAAAAATTTACATCACTAACTTAACAGGTCCTGCCAGAGTGCCAGATCAGTTATTGATGGGCAATACTGTATCCAGGCTGGTAAAGAGCCAGTATCTTTAGAAGAGGTATTTTTACATGCTTGCCAGAATGACCACCTTTCCTCTCTCCCCAAAACTATGCCACAGTAGCGATCACTCCATCTGACCACAGAACAGGGAGAACAGAGAAGAACTGATTTCAATAGTACAGCCAATGGTAACTTCTTTCACTTCTTGGAAAATTACAATCCATCTTAAGATCTGACGTAGCGGGGATCCCGACTTGTTTTTGCCTAAAATATTTATTTTTCCTCTGCTTTTTATATAAAAAGCTACTGCTATTACTCAAGTGTTTTCCACTAGGCTTATAATAAAAAGTACCTTTTACAAGCAGAAAGTCCCAAACAAGTTTCAAGTTCAAAGGTTACTGCTGTTCAGCTTAAGATTTCAGGAAGCTCTTGGAACCATCTTACAGCTTCCATGATTTATCATATACTTCGAAGACCTAAACCTTAATACGGTTTACTGCTGCCTTTCAACACAGCTGCCGTGTTTAACCAAGATGCTACTGGCTGGTGGTGGTGAATGGAGTTAAATCCAGTTGGAGGCCGG